>JAOWBW010001613.1:0-184217 GCA_026119855.1 Campanula takesimana
GGTAGTTATAAGGGTATGATTGGCATAATCGGATTCACGTAGGGAAGAATAATAAGCTAAATGGATTTGTCCCTCTTCGGAGAGATGTCAAGCTTGGGCCTCTCGAAGGAATAATGTTGATGGAAATTGTTGTTCAAATAGATACCTAGGTCCTAGAATTACTTAATCCCAATCATGTCTACACTTAGGGTCCCCCAATTTTATTAGAACCTTTTTAAGGTGCCCTTAGGATCCTTTGTGCCAGCACAGGTGTATTTCAACTCTTCATTCAAGACAAACCAGCAAGAGGAAGCAAATCAGCAGACCAGTAAACAAGTTGCCGATCAACTCTATTTTAACATGCGACAAGTTGCCGATCAACTTGCTACAGAAGTTGCCCGATCAACTTATTAAAGAAGTTGCCGATCAACTCCATTCACAACATGCCGATATAATAGACAGTCTGCACTGTCAGTCAGGTGACATCATTTCATTAAAGTCAACCTTGCTGATTGTCTCTATACTGTTTTATCATAAAGTAGTTTACCTGCTCTGTAATGATTTCTACGCCGTCTGACACATAGCTACTTTTAGCTATACTCTGTCTCTACTTGCTTTTGCAGGTAACCGGTTGAGACAAAGGGGTCTTTACCCATCAGACTTTTAAGGCACGCGTATCTTCGCCATTAATGCCAAGGATACTGCATTAAATGCTCCTCACCTACCCAGCTGAAAATTCAAATGTTATCCTTCTTCAACAAGCTAAGACATTAACTCCTCCTATAAATAGAGGACTTAGTGCATTGAAGAAGGTTGGTGATTTTAGTGCATTGAAGAGAGTTGGTTGTTTGCAGCATTCATTGAAGCTCAAACATTCCTTGTCCAGATAATCATTAGATCATTTAATAGGACATACACTTGTGCACAAACTCTACAACACTGTTAGTATTCCCGAACTAGATTATTTTTAAGGAATACGTTGTCTGAGTTTTCACACACCCACCTGAGTGAGATAAGTTCTTTTGAACTTGCCGCTCAAATACACTTGGTCAGATATTTGCTTTACGATTCATTAAACTATCTCTAGAATTTAGTCTTTGTATCCGGCAAAGCCGCTCTTGTAATAGACTAGGGATATTTAATAGTGCTCTTAACCCAATCCAAGTTCTGACCAAACTTGGTAGAGGACGTAGCAGTATTTACTCTGTGAACCTCTCCAAATCTCTGTGTCCTCTGTTACTTACTGTCCTTGCCGGTTGGAACTCTATCACCGAAAATCATTACTGTTCTTGCTGACTCATCATCATTTCCATTGATCAATCTCTTGAAACTGCATTGAACTTTTAGAAACTACTTTGTGTTTAAACCAAGCTCTCAAAACCTTTTTAAAACTGATTTTGTGTGAGTTAAAACAAGTCATATCTTCTCCGCTGCGCTTACTGATAATAGTTTGCAATCTGATAAGTGACTTTGCATTTATAAAAAGTGTTTCTTTGAAAAAGTTTTAATTAGGCTATTCACCCCCCCCCTCTAGCCTATTTTCCTACAAATTGGCCTAACAATTGGTATCAGAGCTTGGAATTTTGAAAGAAATTTCCAAGCTTTGCAGCTTGTTTGCCGATACCATGGCAGGAAAAATCATGCAGTCATTCAACATCACCACCATTCCGTTGTTGAATGTCAACGAGTTTGGTGTCTGGAAATCTCGTATGATAAAGTATATGAACTCAATCGATGACGGTTGATGAAGGTCATAGAAGGTGGTCCAATCATTCCGTTAAAAGTTTCAACCACCTACAGACCTATTCCCTCCACTCCGCTGACACAACATGCTGATCGAGAAACTGAACAGGAAACCCATGTTCAGATTGATGAAACTTTGATTGAGAAACCCAGAGAGGAATGGACCGACGACGACAAACTTTCTGCTGCCCTAGATGGAAAAGCATGCCACATTATCTCATGTGGATTGGATGACAAGCAATACAAACTTATTGACTTGTGCTCCACGGCTCAAGAATGCTGGAACAAGCTCCTTGCATACTTTGAAGGTGACGAGCAGGTGAAGGACAACAGACTCTACGATTGCATTGCTGAGTTTGAATCCTTCAAGAAACAAGATGGTGAATCACTAAGGAGTGCCTACGACAGATTTTGCGAGGTAAGTAATTTATGTGCTTCATTAGGTAAAGTTTATACTATGAAAGATCTTAATATTCGTTTTCTAAGTTCTTTGGAAATGAGTATCATACTAAGGTCACCGCTGTTAGAGAAGTGAGAGACTTAAACAAGACTTCTATTCAGAATCTTGTGTCTAGTCTATTTCTGTATGAGAGAGAACTGCAAAAACTTAACGTTCTCGACAAAAATTTCAAAAACTTGTCTCTATCAGCTCAGTCACAGATATCCTTTCCTTCAAACAAATTCCCTCCTATAGATCCACCTCAAACATCCTGCAGTTCCAATACCCATGAAATAACCTCGGAAAAACCTATGGAAGAAGACGAATTTGCCGCCTTCGCTAGGAACTACAAAAGGTTTAAAGACTTCAAAAGGATGCAGAAAGGAAACTACCACCAACCAAAATCCTTCACACCACCATTTCAGAAACCAGCAAGCTACAATAAACCCTCTACTAGTGCTACCGATGGAAAGAACAACAAAGGTGATCTGGTCTGCTTCAACTGCAGAAAACCTGGTCACTTTGCTTCTAAATGTCCTCAACCAAAATATGAATACATGAGGAAGTCATTCAACCAGAGACATCCTAAGTCTAGAAGCTTTGTTGCCGATGAAAGCACAGAAAAGGCCTTGCCGGTTTGGTGTGAAACTGATTCCGATTTGAAGATGAAGATGCCGATGTAAGTTTTGTCGCCCTAGATTTGGAAGATGCCGATGTATCATCATTGCCGACTCCAGTCTACCGAGATCCATCTCCACCAAGAACTCCAGTCAAAGAAGAATCTGCTGGAAGACCTCAAACACACTTCAAAGAAATAAGTGTCAATGCTGGAAACCCATATGGATACAAAGTACACCTAGTGGGAACCTCACTCTATGGCCAGTGTAACTCTTCTCAATTTACCACCAACAAATCAAAATCCTTACCGATGACCAGAAAACTATTATTCAATGAACAATCTAGCATTGCCAAAAACATATCAAAACCCATCTCTTCCTACCTGACTTCTCTCCTGGACCCATTGCCTCTGCTCCTAAAATTTTAGCTGATCCTTGTCCTGAAATATCCAAAGCTGAAATGATAGAGACAATGGATGAACTTTTTATCGATCATGAGAAGCTGAGTAGCGTTCATAAAGTGATGGCTGCTGATTTCAAAAGAATTTCTAACGAGAATAGCTCGCTTATGTCTGAACCTTCAGTTCTCAAAGGACACGAGCTTGAGTCTATTTCTTTAAAGAAAGAAAACCTGGATCTCAAATGCCAAGTAGCAGTATTGATAGCTCAGATCGAAGATCTTGTGAAAAGAAACAATCATCTCTCAAGGATTGTTGATTCTTACACAAAATCTAGAGTTGCTGTTGAAACAATCCTACAGACCCAAATGTCATATAAGGACCAATCTGGGTTAGGATTTGATTCCAGCAGCAGTAGCTCTACTGAAACTTGTGCTACCGAGAAAAGGATGAGAAAGTTGAATGTAATCCTGTTAACTCAGTGCATAAGGATGCTAAGCCAATATACAGTGCTGTGGCAATGAAGTATCCTAAGAACCAGAACAAAAGGAATGATAAGCACAAATAAAGATATGTTAAGGTTGCTGATACTGAGTCTGCCGATAACGGTATTCTTGGTGATTACATCAGCAGAGCAAGTGCTGCCGATCTGACCTCCTCTGCTGCCGATGGACAAGTGCCTAAAAAGGTACTGCCAAAGGTAAACAGAATGGAAGAAAGGCAATGCTGGCACCTTTAAACCTACTAAGTTTGTGCCTGCTCAATTCCCTAGTTCTGCGATGCACCGACTAAACAGAATGATATTCTACCGACTCCACAGCCTATCAGTCAAGTGAGATGTTCTAATTGTTTTGATTATGGTCACAAGGCTCATGAATGCCTCTTGAAGCACCTATCTGGACCCACTGAGGTTTCATCCTCAAGTGGTGGCCAGATGTGGTTGCCAAAGAGGAACTAACCCTCGGACCCTTGAATAAGGGGACCATAAGCATACCGTTTTATTTCAGGAATGCTTCATGGCCTCAACTGGTGCAAGCAAGGATTTGTGGATTCTAGATAGTGGCTGCTCAAGACATATGACAGGATTTGCAGATCTTCTTGCCGATACTATCGAAGCATCAGGTCCCCCAGTAGTGTTTGGTGATAATGCCAAAGGAAAAATCGTCGGTATAGGTACCATCAAGAGAGGTGCAGTTACTGTACAGAAGGTCTCTCTAGTGGATGGTCTGAAACACAACCTTCTATCAATATCACAATTCTGTGATAAAGGAATGCAATGCGTATTTACTACTTCCAGTTGCTATGTGAAAGACATTGCTTCCAATGAAACTCTTCTCACTGCCAAACGTAAAGGTAACATTTATGCAGTAGACTTAAGTGCTATTACTGGTGTTGCTAATGTTGTTTTGTACCTAAGAACATCAGTGAGAACTCATGGCTATGGCACAAAAGACTCAGTCACTTGAACTTCAAATATCTATCCAAGCTTGCCGGTTCAAATCTTGTTACCGGTCTGCCTCAAGTGTCTGCTGATCAAGCAAAGAAATGCAAGGCCTGCCAGCTTGGAAAACAACATAAGTCATCTTTCCGAAGCAAGCCCTGCATGTCAACTTCTAAGTGCCTCCAATTGCTACATATGGATCTATTTGGCCCCACATCTACAGCAAGTATCGGGGGAAGTAGATACACCTTGGTTGTAGTAGATGATTTCTCTAGATATACTTGGGTGGAAACCTTCAGTCACAAAGATGACACCTATGCTGTTGCCACCAAGTTATTCAGACTACTACAAACTCAGAAAGAAAGCGATATCATCAGTATGAGATCAGACAACGGCACTGAATTCAAGAACAATGGTATTGCTCAGTACTGTGATGATCATGGTATAGACCACAACTTCTCAGCTGCGGTACACCACAACAAAATGGTGCTGTTGAGAGGAAGAACAGAACTCTCATTGAAGCTAGTAAGACCATGATTGCCGAAGCCAGGCTGCCGAAGTACTTTTGGGCTGAAGCGATCAATACAGCCTGCTTTACCCAGAACAGATCTCTAATCAACAAATTCCATAACAAGACTCCTTATGAACTCTGGAGAGGCAGAATTCCCAACATTGGATTCTTCAAGATATTCGGCTGCAAATGTTACGTGCTATACAATGGAAAAGAGCTCAGAGGTAAATTTGATGAGAAAGCTGATGAAGGAATCTTTGTTGGATACGCTAAACACAGTAAGGCCTTTCGAGTTTTCAATAAGAAACTTTTGAAAATTGTTGAATCTGTTCATGTAACCTTTGATGAATTTGATTTGTTAGAGTCTGACAAGGCTCCAAATAGTACTAATGTGTCTAGTGCTCATGAGACAGGTGAATCCAGTAATACTAATCCTGCAGATCAAGTACCAGCTGCTGATCCAGTCATTTCAGCAGAAGAATCAGCAGATGCTCCTTATTTTCCTTCATTAGCAGAACCAGAACCTGCTGATGAATTTCATAATCCGTTTGCCGATGCAAACTCTGCTGATCATCCTGAAGACAGATCTAGCCCTCAACCAATTTCTGTTATAAGACCTAATCCTCCAAGCTTTCATCCACCTCTCACTCAAAGTTCTTCTCCTACACCATCTGCTGATCTTGATCCTCCTCTAGAATCCTTACAACAAGAATCAGTAAGACAAGATGTGCCGAGAGAAGTCAGAACAGTTCGTGATCATCCATTAGAAAATGTGATTGGTGATGTCTTTGGTCCCAGATTAACAAGGAACCTTAGTAGAGCATTTGCTGAAAGCCTTTTCTCATCTGCTATGGTCTCCGATATAGAACCAAAGAAGACTGAAGAAGCTCTTGCCGATCCTGGTTGGGTTGAAGCCATGCAAGAAGAACTGAATCAGTTTGAAAGATGCAAAGTATGGGAACTTGTGCCAAGACCAACTTCTCAGCAAGTTATTGGTACTAAGTGGGTTTACAGGAACAAATTGGATGAAGCTGGGAAAATCATTAGAAACAAAGCAAGGTTAGTTGCTAAAGGCTACCGTCAAGAGGAAGGAATCGACTACGATGAGACATTTGCTCCTGTTGCAAGATTGGAAGCTATAAGACTTTTCTTAGCCTATGCTGCCTTCAAAGAATTCAAGCTATATCAAATGGACGTGAAAAGTTCCTTCCTGAATGGAGAACTCCAAGAACTAGTTTATGTTGAACAACCACCAGGTTTTGAGGACTCCAAGAAGCCTGATCATGTCTACCGATTGAAGAAAGCTCTCTATGGCCTAAAGCAAGCTCCAAGAGCATGGTATGAAACCCTATCTAAGTTCTTACTTAGCGATGGCTTAGGCTTCACTCGAGGTAAAATTGATACTACTTTATTTGTTGCCAAGCATAAGGGTCATTCATTGTTTGTTCAAATTTATGTCGATGATATTATTTTTGGTTCCACTAACGAATCACTTTGCAAGAGATTTGAGAAACTGATGCAGAGCAAGTTCGAGATGAGCATGATGGGTGAACTAACATATTTCCTTGGACTTCAAGTCAAACAAACCCATGAAGGAATATTCATCAGTCAAGCCAAGTATGCCAAAGAACTTATCAAGAAGTTTGGCTTTGACAATGCTCACTCTCAAAGCACACCGATAGGCACTAACATTCACTTAGATAAGGATGAGTCTGGTAAGAAAGTAGATGTAACAGACTACCGAGGTATGATCGGCTCACTCCTCTATCTTACTGCCAGTAGACCAATATTATGTTTGCTGTTTGTGTTTGTGCCAGGTTTCAAGCTGACCCTAGGGAATCCTATCTGCAGGCTGTAAAATGTATTATTAAGTATTTATGTGGCACTGCTAACCTTGGATTATGGTATGCAAGAGATTCATCTTTCAATCTAATAGGTTATTCAGATGCAGACTTTGCAGCTTGTAGGGTGACCAGAAAGAGTACAAGTGGAACATGCCAATTTCTTGGTGATAGATTGGTGTCTTGGTCCTGTAAGAAGCAAGCATCAATCTCCACTTCCACTACTGAAGCTGAGTACATAGCTGCCGGCAGTTGCTGTTCACAGATTCTATGGATGAAGCAGCAGCTGGTTGACTATGAAGTACCATCTCAAATTTGTCCCATCTATTGTGACAACCAATCAGCAATTTCAGTATCAAACAATCCGGTCATGCATTCCAAAACCAAGCACATAGACATCAAATACCACTTCCTGAAGGAACATGTTGAAAAAGGGAATGTTGTGCTGCTCAAAGTCCATACCGATTTCCAAAGAGCAGACATACTAACAAAGCCCTTGGATCAGAAAAGATTTGAATTCCTCAGAGGTGAATTAGGTATGATTGATTTTTATGGTTAAAATTGTGCTAACCTTGCTACTTGTGTTAGTCTGCCGATCAAATCAGCAGAGCGTCAATTATCTTGCTGACCACGAACATGCCGACAAAATCTTGCCGATCAAAATTTTGTCAAAATCATCTTGCCGATTCTATTTATATATCTTGCTGATTCAATATCTTGCCGATTCTATTTATATATCTTGCCGATTCAATATCTTGCCGATTAAATCATTTTGCCGATTCAAGCTATCTTGCCGATTGATAAAATCAAATCAGCACGTCTCTGCAAAAGTTAAGATTCCTGACACATGACATAAGCAATCAAATCAAAGGTACATCGGTCACACCATCTCCCTGACACGTGTATGTACCTCTCTTATCCAAAATCGTGTCAAGATGTATTCCATTTAATGCGATACATCAGCAGGTAAACAGGTCATCATCACTTCTATTTTATTTTTGACTAATTTACCCTTTCTCCCTCTTACTTTTAACTGTTCACCTTACTGATTTGTGTGCGCATTAGTTTTTGCGTGCGCACGTTCTTCGAGATTTTAGGTACAGTTATTTCTCTCCCTTGCCCTCTCATATTCTCTCTCTCCCCCATAACATATATAACGCCTTTCAAAATTCCATTAAGCTTTTTCTCCGCCATTTTTTTTCTCTCTGCTCTCTATTCTCTCTATCTCTCCTCTTCCCAGATTATCAGTTCATCGTTTTATTTGTTCATCTATTCATAATCTGGTAAGTGTTAATGTTTATACTCTACTCATTTCTAATCATTTATGGTTTGATTTGTCTTTATTTCTAACATTGAGAGTTGTTTGAGTAATTTTGCAGACAATGTCCGGTGAAAAAGATATCTACGGAGGCTATGTTGACTCCGACTACTTCAACGACGAAGCCGACGGGGTTTTCTTGAAGAATCTTCTTATTGGGTCCCTGCTTGATTCGTTCATCACTCCATCAGGAGTTAGTTCAGTATTTGTGGATCTTGTCAAAGAATTCTTCTCAAACTCTTCTGTTGTCCGCTCTCGTGCTGACTCCTCCGTTATCGTCTCCATCAATTCTACTGTTTTGGGCGTGCAGATCTCTCTTACTCCCTCTTCTATCTCTGAAGTTTTTCCCAATCTTGGGAATGAAGGGTTGAGTGCTCTAGTTGATGAGCAGGAACTGGATAGGGCTTGGATTATCATGAGAGGTGCTGGCACAAGGCTTAGTGGCACTAATCATCTGAAGATTCACTATCCCGAAGATACTATGCTTTGGCTGAGATAGTTGATAGATGTCTCATTTGCCGATCTGGATCCCACAGCAATATTACTGATGTGCAGTTTGAAGCTATGGCCGCCATTGTTCTGCAGATTGAGTTCAACTGGTGTGCCTACATATTCAGGATTATCGCTACGGCTGCTGATAAGTGGGCTTCTGACAGATTGAAGAACAAGGCCAATCCTGGAAAAGGATGCCATTATCTGTTGATAAGTATGATTCTGAGGAGAAATGCCAATGTAGTGGCTGCCGATCGCTTTCCATCCAGCTTGCCTTTCAATAGGTTGAAGTTCTTTGATGCTAAGGATTGGAAAAGGATTTCAAAGAATGCTTCCAGTACCGATGCTCCCTCTGTTGCTCCTGCACCTGTTGTAACTCAGAGGAAGAAAAAGGCAAAGACCATTCCTTCAGTTGCTTCTCAATCAGTAGCAGTCTCTACTCCTGCTCCTTCAACTGATAGGATTCTTGCCGATTCTACTCCTGGTGCTCCAAAGAAAAGGAAACTGGTAAAGGTTGCCGATCAAGTGGTGATAAAGAAGGTGAAGCTTGCCGATGAAGTTCCTTCTTCCACTATTCCTCCTGCTGATCCAAGAGCCAAGCTAATTAGGTTTGCCCCTGCTCATCTTGCCGGTGCTTCCCTAACTACCGATCCTGCTGTCAAGGTTGAAATTCCTGATGAAGAATTCACTGATGACTTTGCCGATGGCAAAAGTATTGAGGATGTCATTGAGAAGCTTAAGTCTCAGACTCCTAGGAAATGCGCTCCAATCAGAAACCCAACTTTCCACACCTTCTACAAGAATCCTTGGTCCTTCACCAACAAGGTCTTGATCAAGAAATGGGTCTTTCCGATTGACCATCTGCCTCCCTTTATTCGTCGTCTTCTTCAGTTTCATGAAGAGATGAAAGACACTGTCACTCCCGGAAATCCTGCTGATTATGTTGATCAAAAGAGTTTGGACAGACGCACTGAAATGTGGAAAGAGAAGTTTGTCCCTCTTTCAAAGTTCAAGCAGTTGAAAGAGGCTGAACTAAAGCTCAATTTTGGTCGGTATTTTGAATTCCTACCACTACACTGGAACCAAGTCTATCTTTTTCAAGATAGAATTAGACAAGATATGATGGTTCAGGATGTATGGATTATCTACGCCAGGACATTTAATCAGCTCTCTCAATTCACAGAGTTTGATCCGTATCAGATAGGAAGACTTGAAAATGATGAAGATTTGCTGCCATACAATGATGATGAGGCTCCTGCTGTCAGCCCTCTCAATGCTCACTTTCATAGATCAGTAAAGAAGGTCACTATGGACTTGATTGAAAAGTCTAATGAATTTCTGTTGAAGCAAGATGCCGATCGCCGTGCCGCTGAAGACCTTGCCGATAAAGATGCTCATGTTCCTTCGCCAAGCAGCAGCAAGACCGAGACAGATGCCGATGTTCACTCTGCCGACGATGCAGATGCTGCTGATAAAGAGTTTGTTACCGATGGGCGTGATGATGCTGATGAAGATGGTGATTCTACTGATAGTGATGCTGATGATGATGGTGCTGATTTATTTGGTGATTTAGTTTGTGCTCACAAAGCTGCTGCTGACTCTCCTTCCACTTCACTTACAACAGATAGTGACAAGATGCCTATCAGAACTATCATGACTAAAGCTTCCACTGCTGAAGTCTTTGCAGAATCTGTATTTGAGGGTGATAGTAGTGTTGAAGGAAGGCATGCCGATGATTCTATCAAAGAGATAGTGGAATTTCAAGTTGAGACAACTACTGACACTCAACCTCTGATTGAAGTATCTACCGACCTACCTGCCCCAGTTGAGACAACTATAGACACTCAACAGTTGGATGTATCTGTTTCAGGAGGAGAACTTGCTGAAAAAGTGACTAATGAGACAACTACTGACACTCAGTTAATATCAGTCACCCCTGAAATACAGATTGTTCCCCCTACTGGAATCAAGGAGGTTGTGGAGTTGGGAGGAGGTGCTGATGATAGTACTCCTAATCTGGATGCTGACATTGCTGCTAGTCTACAGTTTGAAGAGATTCTTCTACAGCCTTTGTTCAGCTTGCCGTCTGTTATCACCCCTCTCTTACCGGATCCTGCTGCTGCTCATGCCGATGAGATAGATCCTGCTGATTACATGGTGGTTGGAGAACAAGCCTTTGTTGATCCTGATGCTGTTGATACTTGTCCACCACCCAGCTATGATTATTTTCTCAATGGGAAGGATATGATGTGCTCAAACTGGTACACTTCCAATGCATCTATCCCCTCCAACAAATTTGGACAGCCTCTCTTCACTGTTCATCCAAGGTTATCCTTCAAGTATACCTTAGGCAAATGTCCACTCCCATTCGGCAAAGACCACCCTCATGTCACCAAGCATAAATTCTCTCCAGGAGATTCTACCAGTGATAGTCCAATCTATCTTCCCTGGATTCTCAATGATGATGACATTGTTCGTACAAAGGGAAAGACTCCTCGGATTTCTAGACTTAAGAAGAAAGTGGCCTATGATCCAATTCGATCTAGACCAGGACAGATAAAGATTAGAGGTGAATCTACCCTTCCCGGTCCTTCTCCAACTGAAGTGTGTATCACTACAAATGGATGGATGAGAAGCTGCTTGATGATCAATGATCTGCTGACTGACATCATTGAAGTTAGGCATACCAATCCTCGTGGCCTTCTTTATTTGATCAAGTCTGCCGCTTTGGCTATGACTCTACCATTATTCCATCCTCGTCAGCGTGCCGATCATCTAGTCTATACCTCAAGGCTGATGAATGCCGGGTTAATGACTATGATTCTTGAAGGTCGTGCTTATTTGAACTTAATCTTGGCTACCTTCCTTTCACTTGAAGACGGTGGTATGTTTCATCTGCCGACTGATCGTGCTGTTATAGTTCATCCAGCTTTTCCCTTGCCGATCTTTCGTGCCGATGATTCTGATGATCTCATTGTCTCAACTTTTGTCCCTGCCGATTTCTTCTCTTCTGCTGATGATGCTGCCCTTCAATGGTTCTTACTCATTCCAGCTGCTCCTGTTCCTCCTTCTCCCTCTGAGCCGATCTTGATCTCCTCTGATGATGAGATGATGACGTGCTTATTGAAGATGCTGATCTGAGAATGAAGATTTTATCCCTTCAATAGTGCTCCCGACGTCTGCCAGTATTTTCCAGCCGACCATCGTCAACAGTCTGTATGAGTATTTGAAGTTTAGTGAAGGCGATTTCACAAATCAGCAAGTGCCTGCCACTCGTGCTGATATTGGTGATATGGCTCTTTCTGTTGGTGACCTGGTTAAGGATGTTCACAAAGACCTGGTTAAGCATCTACGTAAGTCCAATCAGGAGGAGGAGAATACTCTGGTCAAAGAATTGAAAGCTCTCCTTGCTGATAGAGAAGAGCGTATAATGGCTCTTTCTGAATCCTTGGGGACAACTCATAGCATTCAACAGAGTCTTGTTGATAATCAGAGGCTGCAGATAAGAGATATGGGAAGACTTGAAGAAGAATTATCTAAGACCAAAGCTGCTCTTGCCGAAGCTAATCTGAAGATAGCTGCTCTTGAAGCCAACTACAAGATGCTGTCTGAAAGATTGGAAAGTGCGCAGAGAAGACAGAGCAAAGCAAAGAGGAAAGCTGATAGAAAAGAAGAAAAAGCAAGAAAGAAGGCTAGGAAGACTGAATCTACAACGGACTCAACTCCAGCAGCAGATCCCAAGATTTCTGATCCTCCAGCTGCTGATCCTTGAGTCACATAGCCTATGATGTAGATATCTTATTGAAGACCTTCACAGACAAATTTCTTTGCTTATAAAATTTTTATTGTGCTAATATGTTTTTCTTATAGTTGTGTTGTTATCTGCATTATTCTGTGCTATTTCCTTTTGCAGATCATCACTCTTGCCGATTCCTTGAACCGGCTTCACCATTTATTTTGGTGAATCCACCTTTTGCATTAGACATCTAGTGTGACTTACCTTAGGATTTGGTTATACCTAGATATCCTTAGAAATCTTTTCCCTAAGATAAGAAATGTCTTTAGCTTTAAGGGTGATTGGACTTAAGTAATTAGGAGGAGATTGTTGTTCAAATATATACCTAGGTCCTAGAATTACTTAATCCCAATCATGTCTACACTTAGGGTCCCCCAATTTTATTAGAACCTTTTTAAGGTGCCCTTAGGATCCTTTGTGATCAGCACAGGTGTATTTCAACTCTTCATTCAAGACAAACCAGCAAGAGGAAGCAAATCAGCAGACCAGTAAACAAGTTGCCGATCAACTCTATTCTTAACATGCGACAAGTTGCCGATCAACTTGCTACAGAAGTTGCCGATCAACTTATTAAAGAAGTGGCCGATCAACTCCATTCACAACATGCCGATATAATAGACAGTCTGCACTGTCAGTCATGTGACATCATTTCATTAAAGTCAACCTTGCTGATTGTCTCTATACTGTTTTATCATAAAGTAGTTTACCTGCTCTGTAATGATTTCTACGCCGTCTGACATATAGCTACTTTTAGCTATACTCTGTCTCTACTTGCTTTTGTAGGTAACCGGTTGAGACAAAGGGGTCTTTACCCATCAGACTTTTAAGGCACGCGTATCTTCGCCATTAATGCCAAGGATACTGCATTAAATGCTCCTCACCTACCCAGCTGGAAATTCAAATGTTATCCTTCTTCAACAAGCTAAGACATTAACTCCTCCTATAAATAGAGGACTTAGTGCATTGAAGAAGGTTGGTGATTTTAGTGCATTGAAGAGAGTTGGTTGTTTGCAGCATTCATTGAAGCTCAAACATTCCTTGTCCAGATAATCATTAGATCATTTAATAGGACATACACTTGTGCACAAACTCTACAACACTGTTAGTATTCCCGAACTAGATTATTTTAAGGAATACGTTGTCTGAGTTTTCATACACCCACCTGAGTCAGATAAGTTCTTTTGAACTTGCCTCTCAAATACACTTGGTCAGATATTTGCTTTACGATTCATTAAACTATCTCTAGAATTTAGTCTTTGTATCCGGCAAAGCCGCTCTTGTAATAGACTAGGGATATTTAATAGTGCTCTTAACCCAAATCCAAGTTCTGACCAAACTTGGTAGAGGACGTAGCAGTATTTACACTGTGAACCTCTCCAAATCTCTGTGTCCTCTGTTACTTACTGTCCTTGCCGGTTGGAACTCTATCACCGGCAAATCATTACTGTTCTTGCTGACTTATCATCATTTCCATTGATCAATCTCTTGAAACTGCATTGAACTTTTAGAAACTACTTTGTGTTTAAACCAAGCTCTCAAAACCTTTTTATAAACTGATTTTGTGTGAGTTAAAACAAGTCATATCTTCTCCGCTGCGCTTACTGATAATAGTTTGCAATCTGATAAGTGACTTTGCATTTATAAAAGTGTTTCTTTGAAAAAGTTTTAATTAGGCTATTCACCCCCCCCCTCTAGCCTATTTTCCTACAAATTGGGCCTAACAGAAATGTTCGGCCAGACTCAAATGAATTGATTAGATCAATGTCATTTGGATTATCAACATATTCGGAATCGAGAAAGTATTGAACAAAACAAGTTGACTTGTTGACCATGACTTGTGTTCAATGACATCGTGGACAAAGGGATTATGACATATTCTAAAGGAATGCGAACTTGTATCTAGTTATACTATTTGGGTAGGTATGACGGTTTGCTAGAACCTAATCATATCTTATGGTTTCATGTTTGAACCCATTTCCAACTTAGTATAATCCTAGAGGGTCACACACGATAGAATGAATCTTAAAAAGGACTAAATTGGATTTTTTCAGCAGTTCTGCCAATGTTGGGCGACCGCACAGCCTCTTTTGGGCGGCCGCACAGTGCTGTCGGCAGGAACTTTCCTAATTCGATTAAGAGAAACTTTTGACACAAGTTTCCTATTTGGAATAGGTCTTGCTTGTGTATAAAAAGGGGATTTCGGCCAGAACTTTAAGGATAGCCTTTTGTGAGTCTCCAAAGAGTTTGAGAGAGTTTTATTTTGTTCCAAGACATCCTTTGATTGAAGAACAAAATAATACACAAATAAAATTCCATATAGTCATATTAAAATGTGAAAGTGTGTTTCATAATTTTGGTCTCGCAACCAAGATCAAGTGTTCTTGATATTCGTTCGTGGTGTGGATACCGCTAGAGGGTGAAGCTTATCATCTTCAAAGTTCGTGTTCTTACTTTCATTGTGATCAAGCTTCAAATCTCCACCAAGATCAAAGCTATAATTCAAAGTCATCAAGGGTTAGTTTTTCCTCTATTCATATTGTTGTATTTGATCTTATCATATGAATGGATCTATGGGCTTTTGGGTTTTATAAATTTTAAATGCTTATTTCCGCTGCGCATGTGACTACGAAACCCAACAGTGGTATCAGAGCCCCGTTCATGTTGATTATTTCAATAACTAGATCATGTTGTGTGTATATAAATTGTTTATGTGCCTTACATGATATGAATATTGGAATATATGATGTTTATGTGTTTTGTGATTTTATGTGGTTTATTGTTTTGCAACTTTAATCGCACGATTCAATCGCAATAAATATTATGATGGATTACGAACTGTTTGATTATTAATTCTGATTGGATCATGGTTTTAATAATCGGGGAAAAACAATTTTGAGACAAAATTTTCGAACTTTAAAAATTCTGTACATTCTGATCCCCGTGGGCGACCGCACAGAGGAACCTGGGCGGCCGCACAGTTTTGGGTGGCCGCACAGAAGGGTCAGAGAGTCTGATTTTGGTCAAAAAAATCAGAATCTGGAATTTTTCAAAAAATTTAACAAAACCAGTAACAGAACCAGTCCAGACCTGCTGATCTGGAATGGGTTTTGGGTAGTTGGTTTGTGTGTGGATCTTGGGGTTTGATTTTCCTATTTGTTTTAGTCTTGTGATTCTAAGATTGGTTCAAGGTTTGGATGGCTAATCTGCGTTCATTGAGATTGTGTTTCCCAAACTTGATCGCAATCAAAATTTCAAAGATAAAACAAAGTTAGAATTATGAAGAGTTCATAATTGCTAAAATTAAGAAACAAAATTCTTGATTCAATGATTGGAGATCCATGTGGAATTGTGGATGCAATTGGCCTACGTTCATCGAGACCATCTATTGCTTAGTTTCGGTCACATGGACTACTTTCTTGGTATCTTGAATTAGTGCGGAATTGTGGATGCCTCATGGTTTAGTTTCGGCCGCACTTCTTGTTGTCTTGATTTGGAGATAATGACCAAAGTTAAAATAGTCTCATCCTCATAATTATAGACAAACCAATGACACATGAATATCATGCTTAAATTAATGGAGATTAATTTAGTGTCTAAACTTGATGCGTGACATGTTTATATTATGTGCTCATAAATGTGTTATATGCTATATATGATGAACCTTCAAAGAAAGTTTTAAGTCCTTCAATGCCATGCCATGATTAAAACACTTGTTTATACATGGGTGATCTTGATGTGGGTTCGCCTCCGCGAAGTGCATTAATTTTATTCATGTATGAGCAAGATGAGGTTCATTAGTTTGTGCATTAAATTGAATGGTTCCTATACGTTTAAAATGGTTTGACTTAATTAGGCGTCAAAACAGTTTTGGACCTAGGCAAAAGATGAGATTAAACATGCTTTAGAAATTGGATTCCTTAAAGAATCTCATAAAAGGACCTAAGAATCATATGGGATATGATTGACATGATCGGGAGGTCCACCTCCGTGGACTCAAAAGTTAAATTAAAGTTGGATCTTAGCCCAATTAGATTATATTATACATTGGATGTATATGAAGGTTATATAATTTAGTGGGAGTATTTTGTTTGAAAATACATTAATTATTTCTTTAATGAAAAACCGATACTTATTAAATTTTGGAAATTTTGCATATTTGTAGACAATGACTACTAACACTCAATCAATTTCGTTGCGATCGATCCTTGAGAAGGATAAGCTCCAAGAGAATGGTACAAACTTTATGGATTGGATCTGTAGCCTAAGAATTGTTCTTAAGCAAGAAGATAAGTTGTACATTCTCGATGGGCCTCTTCCTGCTGAACCAGGACCTACTGCCCCTAGGGCAGAAAGAGTCAATTACAAGAAACATCGTAATAATTCTAGAGATGTAAGCTGTCTCATGCTTGCTACTATGTGCTCAAAACTCCAACAAAGTTTGGAACATTTAGAAGCCTATGAGATAGGCATGGAGTTAAGAGCCATGTTTCAAGAACAAGTTAGGCAAGAGAGGTACAAGACCATTGTTGCATTCACTACTTGCAAAATGAATGAAAGGCAACAAGTGAGTCCTCACATGCTGAAAATGAAAGGTTATGTAGAGCACCTTGAGAAACTTGGCTATCCAATCCCATTGGAGCTAACCACGGATCTCATTCTTAATTCATTGCCTAAAAGTTATAATCAGTTTGTGATGAATTATAATATGCATGGAATGGATAAGAATCTCTCCGAGTTGCATGGGATGCTTAAAACTTCGGAGATGAAGATTGCGGAGAAAGGTTCTCCCGTACTCTTAGTTCATGATGGGAAGAAGGCTGGTGCCAAAGGAAAGGGTAAGAAAGTTGTCAAACCCAAGATAAGCAAGGCAAGTGTTGCCAAGGCTTCTGAGGCAAAACCCGATTCACAAAAGGATGCAATCTGTTTCCATTGTCAAGAAATTGGTCATTGGAAACGTAATTGCAAGGATTTCTTGGAAGAGCAAAAGAAGAAGAAGGGCAGCAAGGCTGCGTCGACTTCAGGTATCTATATAATAGATATTCTCCTTTCTACCACTGATTCTTGGGTATTGGATACCGGATGTGGTTCTCACAATTGTTTAAATGTGCAGGGACTAAAGAATAAGAGACTACTTAAAGAGGGTGAAGTAGACCTACGCGTGGGGAATGGAGCAAGAGTTGCTGCATTAGCCGTAGGGACTTATGAAGTCACTTTACCTTCCGGATTAATCCTTGTTTTGAACAATTGTTATTATGTTCCGGATTTAAATAGAAATATTATTTCAATTTCTTGTTTGGATAATGAAGGTTTTAAGTTTCTTATTGAGAATAAGAAATTTTCTATTTATTTAAATGATGTGCTATATGGTATTGCTAATTCATTTAATGGCCTTTATGTCTTGAATGTCAAGAATGAAAATAGTGACAATGTCTATCATATAAATAAGAAATCTAAACCTAATGATGTAAATCATACCTATTTATGGCATTGCCGTCTTGGTCATATTAATGAGAAGCGTATCTCAAAACTCCATGGGGATGGACTTTTAGGTTCATGTGACCTTGAGTCATATGATACTTGTGAGTCATGTCTTCTTGGAAAAATGACTAAGACACCCTTTACCAAGCTAGGTGAAAGGGAAAGTGACTTATTGGGGTTGATACATTCTGATGTATGCGGACCATTAAGTAGCAATGCTAGGGGAGGATTTCAATACTTCATAACCTTCACTGATGATTATAGTAGATATGGGTATGTTTACCTAATGAAACATAAAAGTGAAGCATTTTAGATATTTAGAATATTTCAAAATGAAGTAGAAAAACAACTTGGCAAAAGTATTAAGGCACTTCGATCGGATCGAGGTGGAGAATACTTGAGTCATGAATTTGATGATCATCTAAAGAATTGTGGAATAGTTTCACAATTGACTCCACCCGAAACACCACAATGGAATGGTGTGTCCGAGAGGAGAAATCGGACTTTGTTAGACATGGTTCGATCAATGATGAGTCAAGTTGATCTTCCAATATCCTTTTGGGGTTACGCTCTAGAACCGCTGCTTTCACACTAAATCGTGTTCCAACTAAATCGGTTCAAAAGACTCCATATGAGATGTGGAGCGGAAAGAAAACTTGTTTATTTTTCATGAAGATTTGGGGTTACGAAGCCTATGTCAAAAGACTTGTCTCTGACAAACTTGCACACAAATCTAACAAATGTATTTTCGTGGGATATCCAAAGGAAACTAGAGGATATTACTTTTACAACCGAGAGGACAACAAAGTGTTTGTTGCTCGAACTAGTGTCTTTCTAAAGAAAGAGTTTCTCTCCAAAGAAATCAGTGGGAGTAAAATAAATCTTGAAGAAATTCGAGACCCAGAAAATAACATTGAACCAATAGTGGAACAAGAATAAGAACACAAGGAGTTGTGGAACCTGTTCAAAATACACAAGCAACTCGCAGATCTAGTAGGTTATGATCCGAGCCCGAGAGATATGGATTTCTCGTAACGGATAGTAATGAGGTGGAAATCATTGAGAATGATGAACCGACAACCTACCAAGAGGCGATGTCTTCTCCTGATTCGGACAAGTGGCTTGGAGCCATGGAATCCGAATTGCAATCCATTCAAGATAATCAAGTTTGGAATTTGATTGATGCACCCGAAGGTGTAAAAACCATAGGATGCAAATGGGTCTTCAAGAAGAAGACTGACATGGATGGGAAGGTGCATACTTACAAAGCTAGACTTGTAGCGAAGGGTTATAGGCAAGTTCATGGTATTGACTATGATGAAACCTTTTCACCCGTAGAAATGATCAAGTCTATAAGAATTTTGCTTGCCATTGCCGCATATCATGACTATCAAATATGGCAAATGGACGTCAAAACCGCTTTCCTAAATGGAAAACTCCAAGAGGATGTGTATATGACACAACCAGAAGGTTTTGAACAAGATTCTAAGGTATGCAAATTGCAGAGATCCATCTATGGATTGAAGCAAGCTACTAGGAATGGAATCTCCGTTTTGATGAATCGGTCAAAGAGTTTGGTTTCATCAAGAACGAAGATGAGCCTTGTGTATACAAGAAGATTAGTGGGAGCATAGTGCTATTCCTTATTTTATATGTGGATGACATATTACTCATTGGAAACGATATTCCTACAGTTTAGTCCGTAAAGACTTGGTTAGGAAAATGCTTCACAATGAAAGATATGGGTGAAGCCGTATATATACTTGGCATTAAGATCTATAGAGATAGATCAAGGAGGCTACTTGGTCTAAGCCAAAGTACATACATTGACAAGGTCATTAGAAGATTCCGTATGGAAAATTCTAAAAGAGGAACCTTACCGGTGTTACATAGAGTTTCTCTAAGCAAGACTCAATGTCCTAAGACAAACGATGAGAATGAGAAAATGAATGATGTTCCATATGCTTCGGCAATTGGGTCCATCATGCATGCCATAATTTGTACTAGGCCGGATGTATCTTATGCTTTGAGCATGACAAGTAGATACCAATCCGACCCTGGCGAAAATCACTGGGTATCTGTAAAAGCGATTCTTAAATACTTGAGAAGAACTAAAGACTCAGTTTTGGTCTATGGAGGAATGGAAGATGATCTCGTTGTAAATGCTTATACGGATGCAAGCTTCCAAACCAACAAAGATGATAGCCGATCGCAATCGGGTTTTGTGTTTATGTTAAATGATGGAGCTGTAAGATGGAAGAGTTCCAAGCAAAGTACAACCGCTGATTCGACAACGGAAGCTGAGTATGTTGCTGCATCAGATGCTGCAAAGGAAGCTGTTTGGATTAAGAAGTTCATCACTGAACTTAAAGTGGTTCCTAGTATTGCTAATCCAATAGACCTTTATTGTGATAATAATGGTGCTATTGCTCAAGCAAAGGAACCAAGAGCACATCAGAAATCCAAACACATACTTAGGCGTTTTCATATCATTCGAGAGATCGTTGATAGGGGAGACGTAAGTATATGCAGAGTACCTACTGATGACAATGTTACGGACCCGCTAACAAAGGGACTTCCACAAGCTAAACATGATGGTCATGTTAGGTCCATGGGTATTAGATACATGGGAGATTGGGCCTAGGGCAAGTTGGAGATTGTTGGTAGTGGTTCCCTAGGCACGTTTAATAAACGTTGTAATTGTTATCATTTATTTCATATCAATAAAGAGATGGTTTTTATTATTATTATTGTTCATGTTTACTTATAATAATCTCTGTTCCTAGTACTTGTTAAGCACTAGTATAAAGACTAAATGATCATGGGATGATCATGTTAGATTTATGGGTACTTGTTTGGAACAAGGTACTGGACATGACCCGCTGTATGAGATTTATGTCATGGTCTATGTCGAACATATGTCTCATATTAGTTATGTCATTCGAATCCTTAGACATGAAGTTATTATAGTCTTCCACTTGATGAACATTATGTTTGACATATTCAAACGCTACCTTTAACCGGGTAGTTATAAAGGGTATGATTGGCATAATCGGATTCACGTAGGGAAGTATAATAAGATAAATGGATTTGTCCCTCTTCGGAGAGATGTCAAGCTTCGGCCTCTCGAAGGAATAATGTTGATGGAAACCTGAGTGTTGGAAACCTGCAGAGTTAAGCCAATACTGTGCAGGTTTCCAAGGCAAATGGAAAAGTCCGCGTCTGTGTTAATTTTCGTGATCTCAACTGAGCGTCTCCGAAAGATGATTTTCCTCTTCCCAACATAGATATGCTCGTTGACAATACCACGAAATACGAAGTCCGTTCGTTCGTAGATGGATTCGCCAATTACAACCAGATCCTCATGGCCGAAGAGGACCAACACAAAACAATGTTTACCACACCTTGGGGGACTTTCTGTAATACGGTCATGCCATTCGGACTCAAAAATGCCGGAGCTACTTATCAGAGAGCTGTAACTGCATTGTTCAACGACATGATACATAAAGAAATGGAGGTGTACGTTGATGACATGATCATACACTCTAAAGGCTCCGATGGGCAGCACCTCATCGACCTTAGAAAGTTCTTTGAAAGGTTGAGACACTACAAGGGATTCATGGAAGCGGATCCCACTAAGATCAAATCCATCATTGACATGCCTCTACCTAAGACGCAAAAAGAGGTCAAGGGATTCGTGGGTCGCCTTCAATACATTAGTCGTTTCATTAATCAGCTTACGACGATGTGCGAGCCCATTTTAAGATCATCAAGAAGAATGCATCCCTAGAATGGACCGAAGAGTGCCAAGAAGCCTTTGAAAAGGTCAAAGGATTCTTAGTGAATCCGCCAGTGTTGGTCCCACCGCATAAAGAGAAACCGTTGACCTTGTACCTCACAGTCAATGATACTGCATTAGGGGCTATGCTAGCACAAGAGCAACCCGATTAGAAGAAAGAAAATTCCGTGTACTTTGTAAGCCGTCGCTTCCAAGGGGCTGAAATGAATTACTCTGCATTAAAAAAGTCGTGTGCTGTACTGGTATGGGTAGCTGAGAGACTAAAGCCGTACATGGAGGCATTTCCTGTACAACTGATCGCCAGAATAGACCTAATGAAGTACATCTTTAAGAAGTCACATGTCTCTTCTAGGAGAGCCAAGTCGTACTTTATGCTCGCGGGGTACGATATCACTTACATCATACAGAAATCCGTGAGAGGAAGAGTCTTTGCAGATCACTTAGCCGAATTTCCATATGATGAAGCGAAGGGGGAAAACGCGCGATTCCCTGATGAGGACATCATGACAATAGCAGAAAATAAGTGGCAATTATTTTTCGATGGCGCAACCAATAAACAAGGGTATGGCATTGGCATGTTACTAGTAGATCCCTCAGATTTCTACACTCCACTTGCAATCCACCTTGACTTTGAGGCCACTAACAATATTGCCGAGTACGAAGCTTGCATAGCGGGGCTTGAAGCAGCCTTAGAAACAAATGTGACCGAACTAGAAGTGTTCGAAGATTCACAACTTATAATCTATGAGTCACTCAAGAAGTGGAAGGTACAAGATCCTACACTCCATAAATATAATGACCATCTCCAAGTGTAGACACCTCAATCTCGCACCCCTTATCAAACCCCTTTTAATCGGTCTAAACTCTAAAATTGACCTAAGCCCTCGATTTGCCTATGCGGGAGTGCCGTGAGCCTTATCGGTGCATCAAATGGATTAACGGACTTTAAATTCATGATCAGAGCGAGAAAACGAGTAAACAGGCATGTGCTTCGATTTTTGAGCTGCGGGACCTGAAACGGGGCCCGCACCCTTAGAACTGCTCGTTATTATCCATTCTGTGCATTAAAAATATATTATTGTCATTCCTTGCTCATTAACATATTTCAGATAAACGTACGTGACCACAATATTATTTCAAGCAACTTCCATGTTGGGACCGCGGACAACCGGGACACCATTGCGCGCACACTCGGACAAAACTTGGACTGTTACGGAACCAATACCGGAGCAAAAATTGTGATCATTCACGCCTAAAAGAGCTAGACAAGTGGCCCAAGTTGGCTGGATAAATCAATAAGGAAGGAGCCAATCAGAATGCGACAAGTGGCACTTTGGGAAGAAGGGACGGAGGTATGAGCCGTACGGCTGGTTTGGGAGGTTCAGACAACAGTTTGTTCTTCAGCAACTTGGCCACAAAAGTCTTGATTTTGATCATTCTCAGCTGCAAATGGATGGGGTAGCCACCCCCTAAACTGACTCCTAGGCCTAGCAAGGGTGGCCTAAGTGTTAGTACCCGATCTGAAAATGAGTTTATTAGGGCTTTCCCAAATATACAAGGACTTTGTAGGAACTAGAAACCTTGCAAAGACTTGTCTCGGATTACCAAAATATGTCTCATTATTCTAGAACACCCTAAATAAGGTCAAAATATGGTTTCCTTAAACCATGCAGAAACCCTAGCTTAGGAATCACGTCAGCCCGCAACCTTGGCCACGCGGCCAACCTTGCCGCGCCTCCGACCTTGGCCACGCGGCCACTCTTGTCGCCGTCTTCAATCATGGCCAGGCGGCCAACCTTGTCCCGGATGATCTAAGGCGTCGGATCTTCCCCTCAGTTTGCTATATAAATCCATTCCATCCCATTGGTTAAGGAGCCCGGAGTTTGAGAGCTTTAAGTCCGAATTTTAGAGTTCTTAAACACAATTTTCTCCCTAATTAAGCATTAAAACACTCAAGGAGATCAAGGTTTATTTCTTGCCAATATAGGTAAGTTTTCTAACTTTTTCTTCATGTTCTTGCATCATTTTTAATGTAGATCTTTAATATTCATGTTCTTACATGTTTATTCATAGTTTCTTCATATGCTTTGCATGTTCATTCATATGTTCATAATATGTTCTTCATATGTTCATCATATTCATAGATTAAAACCTTATTTATGCTATATTTAGGGTTGCGATCTTCATAATTACATGTTATTTCATAGCCGATGATGATCTAGGGTTCATCAACCTGAGGACGATCTAGGAACTACTTCTAAACCCTAATCTTTAGGTAATCCCCCCTCATTATGCATGATCCCGATTCTCCTGCCTATTCTAAATTCTTCTCGAACTACGCTGACCTGAGCTTCTCACATTGAGAGGAACGTAGGCAATCTTCGGATCCGGTCTCAATCACTAACACACTACATACACCGCATCATGATAGAAAGACCGATCAATTCGGGCAATAGGAGTGATAACGTGAATATTCTTCTCTTGTTGTAATTTGACCCCCGAACCCATTAAACATGCTTTTTCTCAAAGTTTTGGCTATAATTAAAACGGCGGGGCGACTCTCATAATTTTAATGTTGCAATGAATATCCCAAATTCAAACACACGTATTCACAGTGGCGACTCCGCTGGGGACTGCTTTGAAACTTTTTCAAACTTAGTGGGTCTAACTTTCGTTTACATCATGATGTTTGCCATGTTTGCACATGCACCTCACACTTTGCCATGTTTGCACATGCACCTCACACTTTGCCATGTTTGCACATGCACCTCACACTTTGCCATGTTTGCACATGCACCTCACACTTTGCCATGTTTACACATCCACCTCACACTTTGCCATGTTTGCACATGCACCTTACACTTTGCCATGTTTACACATGCACCTCACACTTTGCCATGTTTGCACATGCACCTTGTATTTTTTCCATGTTAATATGTGTACCTTGTATTTTTTCAATACATGTATTTTTTGTACTTTCCCTATAGTACTAAGGTCAAACGAGACTTTGCTATGCTCCTTTGTACATTCTTATCCTCTCCCTCTTCTCTCTCTCTTGCATTGCATTGCATCATTCAAGCATTCAAAAACTTCTCTCTTTTCTCCCTAAAAAGAATTAGTTTCTTGCCACACACTACCACTAGTCCGTGTCAGCACTGCACAGGTCCCCATTACCCGGAGTATTCGATGTGCAGGAATTTGTGCACTACTGTCGCACTCTTTTCGAGTCACTCGTCTACTCCACTCACCGTCTACGTTCCACGAGCGGTGGGAACCTTTATCCTACCCATGTCAACCCACACATAGAGATTAGGACACTCCTTGGACCAACCATTTAGGATGTAAATAAATGCAAAACTTTTCGTTAAATAAAATGTGCATTGCATCTAGGCGACCTCTAAGGTCCATCGCTCACCCCTTGGGCCATCTATCAAAATTCCTCATCTTTGCCTATCTAGGTTACCTACCCATCATTGCGATCCATTTGGGTCTACCCTTCATCTCGACCCGCTTTGGCCAAAATCCCACCATCTTTTGGCATCTTAGGACAATCTTATCTACCTTTGACCTCCTAGGTCAACCTTTGACTGCCTAGGTCAACCTTCCTAACCTTTGACCACCTAGGTAAACCTTATCTACCTTTGACCTCCTAGGTCAACCTTTGACCCCCTAGGTCAACCTTTGACCTCCTAGGTCAACCTTTGACCCCCTAGGTCAACCTTATCACCTTCGACTCCCTAGTCAACCTTTGACCTCCTAGGTCAACCTTATTCGCCTTTGACCTCCTAGGTCAACCTTTGACCCCCTAGGTCAACCTTATCTACCTTTGACCTCCTAGGTCTACCCTTGACCTCCTAGATCAACCTTACCACCTTTGCCCCCCTAGGTCAACTTTATCGTCTTGGACCTCTTAGGTCTACCCTTGACCGCCTAGGTCAACTTTATCCGCCTTTTACCTCTTAGGTCTACCCTTGACCTCCTAGGTCAACCGTATCACCTTCGACCTCTTAGGTCACCCCTCGACCTCTTAGGTCAACCTTTGACCCCATAGGTCAACCTCATCCGCCTTTGACCTCTGACCGCCTAGGTCAAGTTTATCCGCCTTTGACCTCTTAGGTCTACCTTTGACCTCCTAGGTCAACCCTATCACCTTCGACCTCTTAGGTCACCCCTCGACCTCTTAGGTCAACCTTTGACCCCATAGGTCGACCTCATCCACCTTTGACCTCTTAGGTTAACCCTTGACCGCCTAGGTCAACCTCATCCACCTTTGACCTCTTAGGTCAACCCTTGTCTGCCTAGGTCAACCTCATCCACCTTTGACCTCTTAGGTCTACCCTTGACCGCCTGGGTCAACTTTATCCGCCTCCGACCTCTTAGGTCAACCCTTGACCTCCTAGGTCAACCTTATCACCTCCGACCTCTTAGGTCAACCCTTGACCACCTAGGTCAACCTTATCACCTCCGACCCCTTAGGTCAACCTTATCACCTTTGACCCCCTAGGTCAAACTTATCTACCTTCGACCTCTTAGGTCAACCCTTGACCTCCTAAGACAACCTTATCACATTTAACCCCCTGGGTAAACTTTATCATCTTTGACCTCTTAGGTCTACCCTTGACCCCCTAGGTCAACCTCATCCGCCTTCGACCTCTTAGGTCAACCTTTGACCTCCTAGGTCAACATCTTTGACCTCTTAGGTCAACCTTTGACCCCCCAGGTCAACCTCATCCTCCTAGGTAAACCATATCACCTTTGACCTCTTAGGTCAACCTTTGACCCCCTCGGTCAACATTATCACCCGTTGACCTCTTAGATCAACCTTTGACCTCCTAGGTCAACCCAATCACCTTCGATCTCTTAGGTCAAACTTGGACTCCTAGGTCAACCTTATCCGTTTTTCGACCTCTTAGGTCAATCTTTGATTCCATAGGTGAACCCAATTACCTTTGGTCCTAACCCGCTTTGGTCAAACCGTCATCTTGACCCACCTATGTCATTATTTGATCCACCTTCGTCCAGATCAACCTAGGTCAACCCGTTTAGGTCCACACACCATCTTTGACCCATTTTGGTCAACTTGTCCGTCTTAGGTTAAAGCTACCCCTTCACCTTTGACCCGTCAAGGTCACCCCGTGACCCGCTTAGATCGACTTACCTATCTTGGATCCATCTAGGTCAATCTCCAACCTTCCTTAGTCCACCAACCCGAATAGGTCAACCTTAGACCCGCTTAGGTCAAACCATGTCTGTCCCGCTTAGATCATCCTATGGGCAAACCGCTACAACCCGCTATCTTGATTCATTCACTATATAGGTCAATCCAACCCTTCTCATTTAGGTCGACCTATCCTTTACCAATCTAGGTCAACCCACCATTATCGTCGCATCCTAGCTTGAACCATTTCTTGTCTCAAACCTTAGGTCAAACCTTAGGTCAAATTTAGGTTAAACCTTAAATCAAACCTTACCCGATTCCTATAGGTCTTCCTCACCCATGCTTGACTAAAGACTGAGTCATCTCCCTCTTTTTGACCCCTATAGTCATCTCTCACCTCTTTTTAAAAGTCTAACTAACTTGATTCGAACTACGGCGACCTGAGCCTCTTATTGTGTGGGACCTCTCCCTCATGATAAGGGGAACGTAGGTAACTTCGGCCCGGTCAAACTTTCAATTTTTTACCAAAATGCATTTCAAAAATGTGGAGACCGACTCTTTTCCAAAAAATGATTTTATAACGATGCCTTATCATTAAATACGAATCTAATTTAATTCAACTAAGAGGCTTAATTCTTTCATGACTAGAGTTCTGCATCATGTCGGCTGCAAAGAACATCGAAGTTGCAACTGAAGCTGCTACCCAAGATCCCGAGACAATCCTCTACACCGGTACTGCTCTCAGTAAGCAAGCATCCCACTTCGAAGCCATCCTCGATGAACAAGAAATCCACTTTAAGGCCATTCTCAACGAGCAAGCAACACACTTTCAGAAGGAGATACATCTTATGATTATGATTACCTCAGCCGAGTTCTCCCTCTTGCTCAATGTCAACACCCGTACGCTCCTCAAATGTACGGGCCGCCACAGACTTTCCCCGTCGGGATGCCTCCTATGACTACTCATCAACAAGGGGTACCGGTACCTAAATCACCCTCAAAGATAGTTCGTGAAAGGAAGGACGAGCGCGAATTTGACGACTTAGGTATGCCGTTAGCCAAATTCTTCAAAGGTTTGGTTCGAGCCGGCAAGTTGGCTCCTCTACTCAACTATGAACCAAACAGGGTAAGACCAGACTTGGATCCCTCCAAATACTGCAAATACCACCAGTACATTGGGCATGACACTGAAGGTTGCCTCCAATTGAAAAGGAAGATCCAAAGCCTCATTGATAGCGGAGCCATCACCCGCGATAGGAATGCATGGGCGTGAGCAAAGTCCAAACAAGAAATAGCAAACTGGGGCTACCTTTTTTAAATAATAAATAAAAAGGGATCATTCAGTCTTCGTAGGTTCTAGAGTATCCTTAGTCAAAAGTTCACCTTTGACGATTTTTGTTTCTTTAGTGAAAGTCCACTCCGGACTAGTCAGTTTAAATCTTTTAGTTCCAATAAAAGAGTCTTTATTTCTTTTCTCTCTAGACTTGAGACATAATCTTGCATAAATCAATTCCATGAAAATTGTCTTATTCACCATTTTCACTTGATTGCTATATCTTTATATGATGAATTAATCTTAATCTTACTCATTAATGACGACTCATTAAAAGGTAAATGGACCCATAAACCATTCACATAACTAAATACACAATTAGTCTCAAGATAACAAATGCTTTGACCAATTGGGATGAACGAATCACTTTATCTTCTCTCTACATTCTACCCCCATACACTCTCTCTATACACTCACCCCTTATACACACTTTATGTACACTCTCTATATACACCTTCTCCCATACACTATCCTCATACGCCTCTCATCCCGCCATTAGACCCCTTTTCCATACGGTCATGACAAAGAAATGGATTGCGGTTGCTCATCATCAAATAGACATCCATGCTGCCACAATTTAAGGGGTTGTTTGTTCCCTTCATAAGTACTACATGCCGATACACCGGGGCTGTCCGTATTCCATCGCAAATATAAATGAAATGCACGAAGTTGTTCATGCCATTAATAGGTGCCACGTGATAATCCGATGGAGCTCTACCTGTATAAATCAAGGGGCTAGGATGCCCGCCGCCAGCAAAAGGCCGCTTGAACTATAAAGAGGCTACCTCACAATCGAGAGATGCGAAATCAAACTAGGGGCTCTTCTTGCCCAATGTTTCATGTACAAATATATAAAAAAGGCTTGCTAGGTTGAAACCCAAAAGGGCAACCTAGGCAAAAGTTAGAGCATTGCACCAAAAAGAAGACCGCTGGGGTTGAAAACCCGAAAGGGCGGCCTAGGCAAAAAAAGGGTGTGCATAGAGAGATAAAATAAAAAAAATAAAGAAAAATAGAAGGGGCTATCACCATGGAAAAGTAAAAGTCCCATTTTATTTTCACTTCAAATGTTCTATTTTTCTTTCTTTCCCTACAAAGAAGATTAACGCGGTAGCTGCAGCCATGACAACTACAATGGAGCAATCCACCGCAATGAGCTGCAATGAAGCAATCCAAAGCAACAAGCTACAACGGAGCAACCTATCGCAACAAATGAACCTCATACTCAAACCCAACTCCATCATCAGCCAGGATATCCCCGAACTACGCGGACCTGAGCTTCTCACCTTGAGGAGAACGTAGGCAACCTTAGGGTCCGGTCCAAAATATACACAACCCACCTCGTAGCCAATTTTCCTTCTCTTCTCTCTTGCCCCATATTTCCACTCCTGACTTCTTCACTCACAATTGATCAAAACATTTATTATTTCGAGACTACTTGTCTAAAACATAATCATAAGATGCATAACTAATCAACGAGGTCCATTCTCGAGCAATCAAATGAGAATCTTGAATAAAACAATTTTCAAATGTCTCGACAAGTCTTCCGTTCTACAATCTAAGAAAGAGCTAAACACTTACTTTCTGTCAAGCAGGGGCTTCCTCTCTTTTGTACATATATACACTCATTTGCCCAAAGAGTCAAAATGTGAGTACTATCTCTCTCTCTCTTACTCTCCCCAAAATGCCCCAGCATATTTTCAAACAATTCTTTTTTCCTTTTTTGAGTCGACTGAATGATTTCAAAAAAAAAAAAAAAAAAAAAAAAAAGAAATGATGATGCAAAAGAGATGCCCGCTAGATTGAAAACCCGTAAGGGCGGTCTAGGCAAAAAAAGGGTGCGTCTTAAAGGAGGTAGGATACCCCGCTCTACACCCTTATCGAACTAGGGCTTCCCCAACAGAATGGGTCGACTATGTGGTTTCTCGGAGAATATCGAGGCTTCAACAAGGATGTACCCCTCATCATCAAACTCTGCACATGACGAACACTTTGAATTTGTTAGAATCATAACTAATTATAAGGCATTTTTATAAAATCATAACACTTTCAAAAGTATTCTCTTCCCTGACACTTTGTTTATAAACCCGCACTCTCGGTCTCCACAAAATTGTAAAAACATCCTCGATCCATCTGAGACCCATCTCCATGATTCTTGAGTTGACTCGGTCCTTTACCCTATCTCCTACACTTTAGGGAACCCCTAGGCCTAAACCCTCAACTCTCTACGTCCCAATCTGACTTGATTCAAAACCTTAGGTCCCGCACCTACCCGGTCAGTCTTACATAGGTTACACCATAACCCCTTAGCTCGACCCTCCACAAGTTAGTAGCGGGACTCCTAAAGCTTCAAACCAGTCTTATCCAAAACCTCAAGCCTTAAACTAGTCTACCGAATCCAAATCCTTAGAATGACCCATAAGGTCCCGAACCTACTGGTCTCGAGTCTACCTGATCTCTTAGATCCCAAACCTACCAATATATATTCATCCTTACCTTGTGCAGACTATGTCTCCCTTATCCTCTTAGGTCCAACCTCTTAGGTCTACCCAGTCTAACCTATTGAACGATCCCTTAGATCCCAAGTCCATTCAAGTCTACCAAGCGCCTACCTTGTAGGTCTCTAGCATATCCGATCCACACTTTAGGTCTCAACTCCTAAACCCTTTAGATCACAAAAATGTCTACCCTCTAGGTATATAACCTTAGATGTCGACCCTTAGAACTCTTTAGTTCCCAAGCCTGCTCGGTCCAACCAAAACAATGCCATCTACGCCTACCGTCATACCCAAACCATGGCCCTGCCACTCTTAATCCGAGCCGAGTCCAAACCTCGCCACCTACAAGGTCCACCCTTGAACTCCATGGATCTCAAACCTTTCTTCCCCACGAGTCCAAACCTCAAACGTGCTCGAACGCATAGGACCTCCCACATACCGTAATATGCCATAAAGATATCAAAACCATTTCCCGCACCTATGGTTCGCACCTAAAGCGCCAACATGGTCATATATCCAAAACCATTTCCCGCACCTATGGTTCGCACCTAGCCTAAACTTTCAAACACTCTAGGATCCAAGCCCGACATGTGTATTAGGTACTAGGATCATCCAATCCCAATCCGTTGCTCCTTGGCCGACCTCAAGCCTGCTTGGTCCTAACCCATAACGCGGTTTCTCTAGGAAAAAAGACTTACCCGCTTGAAAGCCTTATGTCCCAACGCTACCCTGCCTAGCCTTCAATCTCCTAGATCTTACGCCTACCATTCCATTAGGCCCCGGTCTCCTTAACACATGTCTGAGTCTTACCCTAGCTAAACCCTAGCACTCTAGCCTAGGTCTAACCTATCGAGCCTATCCAGCCATGAGGTATCAAGCTCACCTGCCCCAAACCGCAACACTCTTAGACCTCAAACTTGCTCGGTCTAAACCAAGACAAACCTTCAAATGCTTTCTGTCTGTAAACCTTAGCCTTAAGACTAGGTAGTCACATTCTCTCCAAACCCTAGCCTCAAGCCTAGGTAGTCACCTTCTATTCAAAGCCTATCCTTAAACCTAGGTAATCGCATTCCCTCTAAACCCTAGTCTCAAACCTAGGTAATCGCCTTCTCTCTAAACCCTAGCCTCAAGCCTAGGTAGTCACCTTCTATCCGAAGCCTATCCTTAAACCTAGGTAATCACATTCTCTCAACCCTAGCCTCAAGCCTAGGTGGCCACATCCTCTACAAACCCTAGCTTCTAGCCTAGGAAGTCACATGCGCTCCGAACCCTAGCCACAAGCCTAGGTAGTCACCTTGTATCCGAAGCCTAGCCTTAAACCTAGGCAATCACATTCTCTCAACCCCAGCCTCAAGCCTAGGTAGTCACATTCCCTCCAAACCCTAGCCTCAAGCCTAGGTAGTCGCATTCTCTCCAAACCCTAGCCCCAAGCCTAGGTAATTACATCCTTCCAAACCCTAGCCTAAAGCCTAGGAAGTTACATCCTTCTTAAACCCTAGCCTCGATCCAAGGTAGCCACATCCTTCCTAAACCCTACCCTCGAGCCTAGGTAGTCACATTCCCTTCAAACCCTAGCCTCAAGCCTAGGTAGTCGATATTCTTTCCAAACCCTAGCCTCAAACATAGGAAGCCGCGTTCTCCCCAAACCCTAGCCTCAAGCCTAGGTAGTCACATATCCTTAAGCCTAGGAAACCGCAACATCCTCTTTAACCCTAGGCCAAGTTCTAGGGAATTTCCAAAGCCCCGCATGCAACATCATTTCCAAATTCCCGAAACCATAGTCTCGAAACCTAGGAAATTTACAATCTTAATCCCCCGTCTTATTGAACCCTAACCCAAAACCTAGGATACAATGCCCTGTCCAAAACTTAATCAACCCTAGCCTCAGGACTAGGAAGCCGCATTCGCTCTAAACCCTAGCCTCGAGCCTAGGTAGTCGCATTCGCTCTAAACCCTAGCCTCGAGCCTAGGTACTCGCATTCGTTCCAAACCCTAGCCTCAAGCCTAGGTAGTCGCACTCTTTCTAAACCCTAGCCGCAGGGCCTAGAAGACTATATCCTCACTAAACTCTATCATCGAGCCTAGGATTTAACATTCCCTTCAAACCCTAGTCCTAGACCTAAGAAATTCCTTCACCTTAGTCTCAAAATATAGGAAGTTTACAGTCCTTAGCCTTAAAACCTAGCCTAAAGCCTAGGTTACCACGAACATTTCCAAGCCATAGTCACCAATCCCGGAAAATGGTGAACCCTAACATCAAGCTTAGTGGACCTTCCACAAAAGCAATCCCTCTTCCCAACGGTCCATGGTCTCAAGCCTAGGAAGTCACAACCTTTCCAACTCCCAGCCTTATGTCTAAAACCAACGCCTTTGCAACCTCTGAGCCTACCACAACTCCAAGCCCTAGCCTCCTAGACCTAGGAAATTCCTAAAACCTAGTCCCAACCCTAGGAGAGTCATGGTCCTTAAACACCAGTTTCCAAACCCTTGTTCGAAACCCTAACATCTAGGAAGTTCCCAAACCTCAACCTCTCCAAGCCCTAGCACTAAGCCTAGGATAGAATACTCTCCTCATGCTTAAATGAACTCCAATCCCTAGCCCGTAAGCCTAGGAAACCCACATTATCTCTAAGACATAATCTAAATCCCAAGAAGCCGTGACATCTTTAGCATCCCTATCACAATATTAGGATATCACCATCTTCCTTATTCCCTTTCCTTAAAAAGCCTTAGGTCCTACCTCTAGGCAACCAAGAAAAATGTCCCTTACCTAACACCTTGGTCTCAATGGCTCGTAGCCTCATTCCCTCCTAAATTAGGATAAGAGGAACCCAGATCATGTTTCCCATATTAGCAACTCCCCGAGAGTCCATCTCCTTCACGTCTCCCTAAAGGTCCTTTGCCCTTGTGACTCACCAAAGAGTCCTTTGTGACTCCCCGAGAGTCTATCACCTTTGTGACTCCCCGAGAGTCCGTCACCCTTGTGACTTCCCGAGAGTCTATCACCTTTGTGACTCCCCGAGAGTTCATCCCGTTTGCGACTTCATAACAATCCATCATCTTTGCCTCCACATGCAAAATTTCAGTTTTCCCCCTAGTACATTCCCCTTTGATTCATTTTAAGTGCCCTTAGCACTATTTTGACTGATATTCGTTACCTTTGGGAACAGAAAGCCCCTTAAAATTTCCATTCTTTACCAAATATTTGCTTAGGATTCGTATGATTGCAGAGACTTCGGCGCCTCTATGTCATACGCATCCTAGATCGATCGTGATTGGCAGAGACCGGGGAGTTTCTAATTACGAGAGATCCAGCATCTATTATTTTAACGCGATCGGCAGAAACCCGGGCGTTTCTGATTGCGTTTAAAATTTCCAAACATTTGCTTAGGATTCGTATGATTGCAGAGACCTCGGCGCCTCTATGTCATACGCATCCTAGATCGATTGTGATTGGCAGAGACCCAGGCGTTTCTAATTACGAGAGATCCAGCATCTATTATTTTAACGCGATCGGCAGAAACCCGGGCGTTTCTGATTGCGTTTAAAATTTCCAAATATTTGCTTAGGATTCGTATGATTACAGAGACTTCGGCGCCTCTATGTCATACGCACCTTAGATCGATTGTGATTGGCAGAAACCCTGGCGTTTCTGATTGCGAGAGATCCAGCATCTATTACTTTAGCGCGATCGGCAGGAACCCGGGTGATCCTGATTGCGTTTACCATTCCATCTTGGGATTATTTAGACGACGTAGTCTTTATTTTCATTGCTTACGAATGTTCGTTCTTCGTACAAGATAGTATCCGTAGGTTTGTTATCCGCAGCAGAAGTTCGATGTCTCGTCTTTCCCCAATAGCTTCGAACTACAACCTGCTTGATTCCTCCGAGGATACGTAGGAAGCCTGGAAAGGTTCAGCCACCCGACCGCCTTAGTCATTTCCTATCCACTCTGAACTACGATCGGCTTGATTCCTCCAAGGATACGTAGGAAACCTGAAAAGGTTCAGCCACCCGACCAACATGGTCATCTCTCATCCCCTGCAGTTGCATCATCCCCGGCAGATGCATTTTCCCATAGATCAGATTTTTCCCCAGCAGAAGATGTTGCTCCCCACCAGTGGACAATCATTCCCAATTTCCCATCAGATCTGAACTACGTTTGGCTTGATTCCCCTGTGGATACGTAGGTCGCCTCCAAGGTTCAGCCATTCCATCGATCCTTTCATCTGTTTTGAAACTCATGTTCCAGAACGGATCCTTCTTTTATCGTCGACCCTCCATTGCCTTGCAAGAAGCGTCGCCGAGGGGCTACCGTTCCCGATCTGAAAATGAGTTTATTAGGGCTTTCCCAAATATACAAGGACTTTGTAGGAATTAGAAGCCTTGCAAAGACTTGTCCCGGATTCCCAAAATATGTCTCATTATTCTACAACACCCTAAATATGGTCAAAATATGGTTTCCTTAAACCATGCAGAAACCCTAGCTTAGGAATCATGTCAGCCCGCAACCTTGGCCACGCGGCCAACCTTGCTGCGCCTCCGACCTTGGCCATGCGGCCACTCTTGTCGCCGTCTTCAATCATGGCCAGGCGGCCAACCTTGTCCCGGATGATCTCAGCCGTCGGATCTTCCCCTCAGTTTGCTATATAAATCCATTCCATCCCATTGGTTAAGGAGCCCGGAGTTTGAGAGCTTTAAGTCCGAATTTTAGAGTTCTTAAACACAATTTTCTCCCTAATTAAGCATTCAAACACTCAAGGAGATCAAGGTTTATTTCTTGCCAACATAGGTAAGTTTTCTAACTTTTTCTTCATGTTCTTGCATCATTTTTAATGTAGATCTTTAATATTCACGTTCTTACATGTTTATTCATAGTTTCTTCATATGATTTGCATGTTCATTCATATGTTCATAATATGTTTTTCATATGTTCATCATATTCATAGATTAAAACCTTATTTATGCCATATTTAGGGTTGCGATCTTCATAATTACATGTTATTTCATAACCGATGATGATCTAGGGTTCATCAACCCGAGGACGATCTAGGAACTACTTCTAAACCCTAATCTTTAGGTAATCCCCCCTCATTATGCATGATCCCGATTCTCCTGCCTATTCTAAATTCTTCTCGAACTATGCTGACCTGAGCTTCTCACATTGAGAGGAACGTAGGCAATCTTTGGATCCGGTCTCAATCACTAACACACTACATACACCGCATCATGATAGAAAGACCGATCAATTTGGGCAATAGGAGTGATAACGTGAATATTCTTCTCTTGTTGTAATTTGACCCCCGAACCCATTAAACATGTTTTTTCTCAAAGTTTTGGCTATAATTAAAACGGCATGGCGACTCTCATAATTTTAATGTTGCAATGAATATCCCAAATTCAAACACACGTATTCACACTAAGGTCATTTCCCACCTCCCTCCTCCATATACTTACCTCCCTCATTCATTATTCATAAAAGAACACTCCCATTCACTCTTGTTCTCTCTAGCACTTCTAAGAAGCACTCTCACCACTCTCAAATCTCAGTCCATAGACCACCACATCACCACCATAACACCACCCTAAACACACACCAAACACAAGCAAAAACAACCCACTCAAACACTCTTTCAATCTAAGGCAAACACCTTAAGAAAAGCAACAAAAAAGTCTTCCCTTGGAAGCAAAGGAAGTACATCTAGGTAATATCTTGTTCTTGTAAATTTCACCTATGTAAGATGTAGTTGATTATGTAATGTGTTGAGAGGTCTAGCCACCATGTTAGGCTAGACTTCCATTTGATGTCTAAAGATACAATGTTGATATTCTTGTTGTTCTTCTCTCTAAATGATGATAGATCTTGATCAAATGCTTCAATGGCTGTTGTTTTGTGTTTTTAGTATGTACATATATGCACAAACAAAGTTTCATGCCCACATCACTTCATGTAGATGAGTCTTCATAGGTGTTTTCATTCCATTTGTATTTTTCCAGCAGTCTGTCAGTCTGTATCTTTCTGTCTTGGTGCTCTCTTTATATATAGCAAACGTGGTTTTTGGTCTTAGACCGCAAAATATGGTTTGTTCTAGACAAATAGAGGAAAATGAGAATGTACATATCTTATTTTTACCCTGAGTGGAAGAGGTTCTTTCCATTTTTTGTTCCAACTCTCTGTTCTCAGATTAGCATACTTCCTGTTCTGACACCAAAATGTCAGATGTGTTTTCTGTGACTTAAACTTTCTTTATGACCTTGAAACTCTCCAGATATAAACTTTGATATGTTAGGAATAACTTTCATGTTTAGTGTTTTCCATGTTTCCCCCGTTTTCATGATACAAAAAGTGAGTCTTTTATGGATGTATGAATGTCTGTCAGATCTGGCTGTTGAAAGTTCTATCTTGCATGCCTTGTTTGGATACCTTAACATGCTCCTAAAATCAGAGAAAAATTTATGGTTGATACTTGATGTGTTAGGGACTTTTGCTAACATTAACTTTCCAGATTTTGCAAGCATAAGAGAAGGTACACAAAGAAGGAAGGGACAGCAGTCCCTAAAATCTTTGGGGACGGAGTTTGGACATTCTTTTTTATGGGATTTGTTTCCCTTTTTTGTTCACCATTGTAAATATTAATCCCCCACCCCTTTGTGTGTTTATTTTACTGAATATAAATGCTAAACCATTTTCAAAACCAAGTGAGTCCACCCAAACCGACTCTCATTTGTGAATTAAAGCAAACATTACTAGAATAGAAAGACTCCCATGTATATAAATCACCATTTTGGTTAGGGCATAAAAGCAAGGCATAAAAAGGCATAAAATGAATTTAAGTGGCATGCATACTAGAGACCATCACGGGCGAGGAGAGTTCCTAACCCCTTCTCTTCTCGTAACTTAGCCCCCGAACCCACTTTCTCTAAAAAAGGTTTTATCTTCGTTTTTCCTAAAATAAAATGAGGTGGCGACTCTTGACTGTTTTGATTCCATCGAGAGGAAACCATTGTGTGGGAACCGAGCGCATTTCCAAAAGAGCATTAGCAACGAGGCATCACCCAAATCGCTTTCATGAGCGATCATTTCGGTGCGGTTTGTCTTCGAGCGCGGGCTCTCACACCAAGACTTGGTTAAACAGTTCAAAGAGGTCACTTTCTACTATCTTCCTAGAGATAAGAACCGCTTGGCAGACTCACTAGCCATGCTAGCATCACTTGTGGAGATTCCCGAATGGACTGAGGTTAAAACCTTCAAAGTCGCGAGGCGAACAACTCCTGCTTATTACTCAATCATGGACCTGCACGACTGCAAAGAAGAGTGTGACCCTGTTTCCGTAAATACCTTGGACGATAAACCTTGGTATTTTGATGTATGGCGTTTCCTCCTAGACGGAACATTCCCATCAGACGCATAACCTAAATCGAAGATAGCCCTCAAATAGTTTTCCGCCCAATTCGTTATCATAGGTGATCGCCTCTACCAGAAACACCCAAGCAGTGTCTACTCTGTGCCGACGAGCATGAAGCCGTAGAAATCATGGACCAAGTCCATCAAGGAGTCTGCGGAACCCACATGAATGTCAATATGCTAGCAAAGAAAGTCATCCGACTAGGTTAATACTGGGCCACAATGGAAGCCGACTGCACCGACATGGTTAAGAAATGCCACAAGTGCCAGATACATGCCAACTTGCAACACGCACCACCGTCATTGGCAAAGTCTCACCAACAGGCCATAATGGGAACTCATTTGTGTTAGTCGCCGTTGATTACTTCACTAAGTGGATCGAGGCTCAATCCTACAAGGTCTTAAATGCTAGAAAGGTGGCTGAGTTCATTAAGACCAACATCATATGCCGATATGGGGTACCTCATGAGATTATATCTGACAATGGCTCGCACTTTGAGAAAGAATGCGACCAACTACTTGCAGAGTACAAGATAGAGAGACATCAGTCGTCACCGTACCGACCACAAACCAATGGAGAAGTCGAAGCTTCTAATAAGACCATTGAGACCATCATTAGGAAAATGTCTAAGACTGGAAGAGACTGGCCCGACAAGCTACCTTTTGCACTCTGGGGCTACCGTACTTCAATCCGTACCACCACCGGTGAAACTCCATACGCCCTAGCCTATGGGATGGAAGCAATGTTACCAATTGAATTAGAAGTACCATCACTAAGGGTTCTCCTAGAAAACCAAGTGAATGAAGTCGCATGGTTGAACAGCCGTTATGAACAACTAGCCCTGCTAGATGAACGACGACTTCGAGCCGCCGAGCATATCCAATCATATCAACAGAGAATGGCCCGAGCATTCAATAAGAAAGTCAAGTCCAGAAACATCAAAGAAGGGGACCTAGTCCTACGGAACATCGTCCTGGACCATTCAATCCTATGGGAAAGTGGGGACCAAGATGGATAGACCCTTACATAGTCAAGAAGGTACTCTCTGGAGGAGCAGTACAACTCGCAGACCTAGATGCAGATCAACTGCCGAAGACCGTCAACATGGACAAGCTGAAGAAGTACTACTCGTAACTCTGTCCCCTATTTCAAAAAAAAGAAAGAAAATGAGAGAAAGCTCGCTAGGTTAAAAACCCGCAAGGGCGGCCTAGGAAAAAAATAGATCCAAAGGCACGAGAAAAGAAGCCCGCTAGATTGAAAACCTGAAAGGGCGGTCTAGGCAAAAATCAGGGTGTGCATAAAAAAAAAAAAAAAAAGTAAAAAAATATTAGGGGACAGCCTCGTACGAGACACCTATGTCTCGTGCGAGACATGTCAGTCAGCAGACATAATTTTCTCTTTCTTAAACAAGAACTACGATGACCTGAGTTCCTTATTTAATTGATGTAAAAGGAGAACGTAGGCAGCCTTTTGGTCCAGTCTATTCAATAAATAAAATCAAAATCTTGTCTTCTTATTAATTGAATGCATTTCAAGAAAGCAATAAGAAAATATCTAATATGAATATCAACTTGCAAAAGAAAAATAAATAAAAATGCTAAAAATCTAAACATTTGGTCTATCTGTGGCAATCTCTCGATACTCCTAAGGATCTATTTCTTCCTTGACTTAGTAGGTGCTTGACCACGATCCACCTTGTCATTCCTCTTCCTCTTGTGCAAATCTATCTCGAAACTGGGAGGAACATCAAGTCTACTGAACACCGAGGGAGTCAGTCTCGCAAACACATGAGGCCTATCTAGAGCTTGAAATTTACCAGGAAGTCCGTTCGCTATCTTATCGTAAAAGTCACTATCCAGAAAATCTTGAGTGGCATCTACTCTGACATTAGAAGGATCCTCCTTAGCTTCCTTCTTCCTCAAATTCAAGCTAGGCTCGAATTGGTCCCCCAATAGAGAGCGGCGGATCCCATCAATACCCTCGACACTGGGACGGAGTTCTTTCAGAAACCAATCCAAATATTTGTCGGATAAATAGATGCTCCCTCCATCATGACGAAGATTGGTCCAACGATCCATAGTGGTGCCTTGCCCCCAAACGTGAGCCAAGCTCGTAGAGAACTCTGAGTCCATGAAAGAGATATCTCAAGACCATCCCTCTAACATGAAAGTGTCCTGCTGTTGACCGAATTGTCGCATCACCCTTCGAGCAAAATAGAAAGAGGAGTCCCTCAAACCCGGAAGGACGACCCTGTCGTACCCAAGGGTATTAGCTACGAACCTCCTCACCTTCCAAAAGGATGGGCACCAAGCAATATCATCAGTCTCCGCTTTAGCAAAAAGATGGGCCCACTCCTCAATACTGAGACCCTTTACCAACAATCTCTGCCTATCGAAAGTATAAGGAGAATACTCGATCGGAGAGTCCAACAATTTAAAATGTTCTCTGAGCTAAATGGTTAACAATAATGGACTTCCCCGAGTCATAGAGCCGGTTCGATGTAGCTCATCAAGGCCATGAAGGGTCTCCCCCAAGATGAGAGGAATTATGTTGAAGGCCCGTTCTCTACCTTGCAGAAAGATGTCCACGAGCTTCGTGTTCTCCATGGCACACTTGTTCATGAAAAGCATGCTTCGAAATAAGCACAATGCCAAGAGACAGCACTGACCAACTGTCGCGACCCCGGACCCCGCGGGCCCGAGACCGCGATCTGGACGTCGACTCTAAAACCAAAACGGTGAAATACCGAAGTTAAAAATTCATCCAAAGTTTTACAAAACCAAGTTTGATAAAAAAAAAAAAAAAACCAATTACAACTACCATAAACTTCCACAAGTTTATGCCCAACAAAATACAAATATACAATTCTTAGTGACGTCATTGTTTGGTACAACTATCCCAAAATGGTTACACATTTACATAATGTAAACCAACCTATAACAACCTTCCCCAAAAGAATGTATCCACACTCGACGTCCTCTTTCTCGTGATCAGCGAGACTATTCCTTAGCACCTGGGGGGGGGGTTAAGGAAAAACAAAGATAAAAGAAAAGGGGGTGAGATAAATCTCAATAAGTTACTAATGCAACTACATGACATGCTATGATGCAATAAGCAATAAACAATAATAAATATCACATAGCACATAGCATTTATCACATAACAGATAGCAGCGGAAATAAACACATAACAAAGGATATAGCCAATGTTTTCCAAACTGGTACATCCAAATAAAGGATCGCTGCGCAGCTTCAATAATCAACAAATCATCATCTTCATAATAGCATGAAAGCCGAAGAGAAAACCCCGGTACCGGAACCAATAACCAAAAGAAGTGTCACAAGGGACGGGAGACATGCCACAAAGTCATGCTCCAAGTAAAGCTAAAGTGCACACAAAGGAGCTAGCTCTTCTCACATCCAAGGCCAATCTGGAGGAGGGTAATAATGGGGCAAAACAATGGTCAACATCACAATGGACTTGGCCGTGCCATCATAATGTTTCGCATCGCCCAAACACACACAAAATACCAGCTGGACTTTCACGTAAAGGCTAAGTAATAAAATACTAGCACGATAAACAACAAAGGATTCCAAAGTAGGGAATCATGCCAAATAATCACCAAGAAGATGAAATGAACCAACAATACACAATAAAGGTGCTTCAATGTCCCAATTAACCATTAATGAATTTCAAACACAAACTTGATCACAAAGGACCCAATTCTATCACTAAAGTGTACTACAATGTTCACTAAGCTCAACTAGAAGGACACCCAAGACTTAGACCAAAACGCATCCTTTATTCACACAATTTTAACAAATGTAAACTTTCAGAGGTTCTGTGCGGCCGCCCAAAGTGGACTGTGCGGTCGCCCAAAAAGCCTCAAAACAAGAACAAAAGCTTTCAGATAGATGTGCGGTCGCCCATACATTTTTGTGCGGCCGCCGAATGTTCTGAACTACTGGAAATCGGGAAGAACAACCTGGGTTCTTCCATTTTCAAACCCAAAACACATTCAACCAAAATCCAACCTTCCAACTTATATACTAATGTACCAAAACAACTTATAACTAGGCTGGGGATCCAAATACACCATTTATCAACCCAAAACCAAGAATCAAGCCCAACATTCATCAATTCACCATTTTTAACCAAAAACTCAAATAAATTCCAAACAAATTCAAAACCCAACCAAACTTCAAATATAGCACATCAAACATCAAATAAACATGATATGGACATTTTAGCATCAAAATGGGGGAAAAGTAACTTACTTGATAAATCTCAAAGTTGATGGATTTCAAATATTTTTGATTCTACGTGATCCTATCGACGATCTAAACAATGTTCAAGTTTTAAGAAATGGGAGATTATGAGAGGAAGAAGGTTTAAATGAAGAGGGAAGAGAGAAAGAAAAACTTACCACACAATGAGAGAGAGAGAGAGAGAGAGAGTTTGCTGGAGAGAGGGATGGAGAGAGTGAGGGAGAAGGTGAGGGAGGTGAGGGAATAGGGACGGAGTAGGGGAATTATTTTAAAAAGTTACATCTAGGCCCCTCCCCTTCTACTAACACTAATACTTACACTCCCCACTAACAATTAAGACTCAACAATACCACACTAGCACAAATGACCCAAATATAATACTTAAGCATAAATATTATGAAACCTAAAATGCACACATAATATTTAAATAAATAATAATTTAAATAAAAAAACACGCAAATAAATAAATAATAATTATTTACTACTAATAAAATAGAGCCTATATTTCGGGTCGTGACATTCACTCCCCCTTAAAGAAAATTCGACCCGAATTTTAACGAGACTCACCTTAAACAAAGAGCCACGGAAATTTCCTCTCGATCTCATCTCGGAGCTCCCACGTCGATTCTTCGATATTATGATTCCTCCAAAGGACTCTAACCAACACAATGCTTTTTCTCCTCAACTCTTGGACTTTGGAATCTAAGATCCGAACCGGTCGTTCCTCATAAGTCATATCGGGCTCAATATCTTCCGGTATCCTTGGTAACACGTGAGATGGATCATGAACATACATCCGAAGCATAGAAACGTGGAACACGTTGTGCAATCGGTCTAAGGATGACGGTAACGCGAGTCGATAAGCAAGAAGTCCAACCTTTCCCAAAATCTCAAACGGGCCAATAAACCTCGGAGCCAATTTTCCTTTCTTCCCAAACCTACGAATAACCACCTTTGGAGATACTTTCAAGAACACCAAATCACCGATCTGAAAACTAAGATCTCGCCTTCGGTTGTCTGCATAGCTCTTATGTCGACTCTGGGCTGTCTTCAATCTATCCCGGATAACTCTAACCTTTTCAACTGAATCCCGAAGCAAATCAATACCCACGATCTTCGCTTCACCAACCTCATCCCAACAAATAGGCGATCTACATTTTCTTCCATACAAGGCCTCAAACGGTGCCATCTCGATACTAGCCTTATAACTGTTGTTGTAAGAGAATTCCACTAACGGTAGGTGCGAATCCCAAGAATCAGAAAAGTCTATCGCACAAGCTCGCAACATATCCTCCAAAATCTGGATAGTCCTCTCGGATTGACCATCGGTCTGGGGATGAAAAGCTGTACTGAATCGCAAATCTGTACCCAAAGCTTCCTGAAACGCCTTCCAGAATCTAGAAGTAAACCTCGGATCTCGATCTGACACAATGCTAACCGGAACCCCATGCAATCTAACAATCTCATCGATATAAAGGGTCGCAAGCTTCTCCATCGAATATCTGATGTCAATAGGCAAGAAATGTGTGCTCTTGGTCAATCTATCCACTATTAACTAAACACTGTCATACTTCCTACAGGTACGAGGCAGTCCCGTAACGAAATCCATAGTCATATGCTCCCATTTCCACTCGGGAATCTCTAACGGCTGAAGTAATCCCGCGGGTCTCTGATGCTCGGCTTTGACCTGCTGACAAGTTAAACACTTCGAAACGTACTCCGCTATCTCCCGTTTCATATTAATCCACCAAAATTGTTGCTTTAAATCCTGATACACCTTTCGTACTACCCGGATGAATAGTGTATCTCGATTTGTGACCCTCATCAAGAACTTTCTGTTAAATTCCATCAACATCGGGCACGCACAAACGACCACGGAAAGTCAACACTCCACTCGAGCTCAATGAAAAATCCTCGAAATTCTTTTCCTTCAATTTACCCATTATCTTCACCAACTCGGGATCTTCTTTCTGAGCTTCCTTTATCCTCTGAATTAGGGTCGGAGATACCCTAATATTCGCAAAAATAGCCCCATGTCTCAATTCACGAGGAGACCAATCTCGAACATCCTCAAGCATTTTCCATTCACGGACCATCATCGAAGCCACATAAGACTTTCTACTAATCGCATCGGCTACCACATTCGCCTTTCCCGGGTGATAAGAAATCGTGCAATCATAATCCTTCAATAATTCCATCCATCGGCGCTGTCGGTTGTTCAACTCTTTCTGGGAGAAAAGGTACTTCAAACTCTTGTGGTCGGTAAAAATCTCAAACCTTGCTCCATAAAGGTAGTGCTTCCATTTGTGCAACGTAAATACTATCGCAGCCAACTCCATATCATGAGTGGGGTAATTTTGTTCACTAGGGGTCAACTTCCTCGAAGCATAAGCAATTACTTTCCCATTCTGCATCAACACACAACCCAAACCCTCTTTCGAAGCATCACTGTAAATCACTAGGCCATCGCTCCCATTAGGCAAAGTCAAGATCGGTGCGGTAGTCAACCTCTTCTTCAATTCCTCGAAACTCTTGTCACATTTCTCGGTCCACACAAACGGAACATTCTTCCGGGTCAACTGAGTCATCGGAGTAGCAATCCTCGAAAACCCTTCAATAAATCTTCGGTAATAACCGGCTAAACCAAGAAAGCTTCTAATCTCTGTCACTGATTCGGGTCTCTTCCAATCCACTATAGCCTCTATCTTTGAAGGATCCATAGAAATCCCATCTTTAGAAATCACATGACCCAGAAATGACACCTTCTCGAGCCAAAATTCGCATTTACTGAACTTCGCAAATAATTTCTCCCTCGCAAGCACGGATAAAACTGTCCTCAAGTGCTGCTCGTGCTCCTCTCGGGATTTCGAATAAACAAGAATGTCGTCGATGAAGACTACCACGAACGAATCAAGATAGGGATGGAAAATCCGGTTCATCAAATCCATAAACACGGCCGGCGCGTTAGTCAACCCAAACGGCATAACCAAGAACTCATAATGACCATACCGAGTGCGAAAAGCAGTCTTCGGAATATCCTCCGATCTAACCTTCAACTGATGGTACCCACTCCTCAAATCAAGTTTAGAAAAAACCACGGACCCTTGAAGCTGATCAAATAAATCATCGATGTGAGGTAGAGGGTACTTGTTTTTCACCGTAACCTGATTCAACTTCCGGTAATCGATGCACAATCTCAAGGAACCGTCTTTCTTCCGCACAAACAAAACCGGTGCTCCCCACGGGGAAACACTAGGGTGGATAAACCCTCGATCAAGCAACTCTTGCAATTGAACTTTTAATTCTTTCAACTCTGCGGGAGCTAACCTATAAGGTGCTTTCGAATTTGGAGCCGTACCCGGCAAAAGATCTATACAAAACTCAATCTCACGATCGGGAGGCATATCATACTCGGTAGAGAAAACATCGGGAAATTCCCGGACTACCCGAACACTATCAAAACTAGGGGATTCCTTCCTAGTATCAAGTACACTAGCCAAATACCCCTCACAACCACTATGTAATAATTTTCTCGCTTTCATAAAAGAAATTAAGCGAACCTTTCTACTCAGAGGACTAGCCTCAAACACAAATTTAGGCACATCGGGAATAGAAAAAGTAACAGTTTTCTTACGGCAATCAACGGAAGCATGAAACTTGCTCAACCAATCCATACCCAAAATGACATCAAAGTCTTGGATAGGAAGAACTACCAAATCCGCACAAAGGACTCGACCACAAATAACCACATCACAAGCACGAAAGACTCGATCGGAAATCAAGCATTCTCCTATAGGGGTCGACACCTCTAGCACGTACGGTAAAGACTCGAATGCAGCATTTAACATGGAAGCAAATTGCACAGAAATGTATGAATGAGATGATCCTGGATCTACTAACGCTCGTGCGCTCACATTAGACACAGAAACAATACCTCCAATAACGGATGGATCATCGGTAGCTTGTTGTTGATTCATGGCATAAACCTTTCCTTGAATTTTGGGCTTCCCAGCGGCATCCCTTTTCTGACCCTGATTAGTACCAACTCCTGACCCGGATGCTTGTCCTCTACCTCTTGGGCAATCTTTTACAAAGTGACCCATTTGACCACAATTGGTGCACCTTCCTTGCTTCTTCCAACAACGGTCTTCAGAATGACCATCCTTTTGACAATACGAACAAAGCCTCCTAATTTGGCTCCCTTGGTTCCCGGAAGTGGTACCCGGGTTCCTTGGGTTCGGTTGCCCTCGGAACTGAGATTGTCCCCCAAAGTTACCTCGATTATCAGAACGGTGTTGTGGCTTGCTTTGCCCTCCCGGCTTGCTCGGGTTAGCTACCTCGGTCTTCCTTTTATGTTCCCCAATATCTTGGTCTATCAAATAGGCTCGGTCCACCGCATCTTGGAATGTCACAATCCGTTGAGCAATCAGTTGAGTACGGATGGAGGTCTTCAATCCCCGAATAAATCTCATAGCTTTTTGTTCCTCGGTCCTCACCAAATAGTCGCAATACCGGGCTAATTCTATGAACTTAGCCGAGTATTGTGCTATAGACAACACACCTTGCTCTAGGTTGAGTAGCTCGATCTCCTTTCGGTTTTGATCAACAACCGGAATGAAATGCTCCTTGAATTTGCGCACAAACAACTCCCACGCATACACCGTGTGAGTATCATCCCAAGTAGCTTTAACACCTTTCCACCAATGCTCGGCGGCTCCCACAATCTTGTAAGCCGCAAACCGGACCTTATCCTCATCCGTACACCCAAATACATCATAAATCTTCTCCATCGACTCAATCCACAACTCAGCTTTCCTTACATCGGGCTCCCCATTGAATTCAACCGGTTTCAACTTCAGAAATTGCTCCAATCCATAACGGGGTGGTGCTTGCTCTACCCTCGGACCTTGATCATGTATGGCCTTCATGGCTGCCTCAAACATGCCTTGAAACATGGCACGTTCTTCTTCCCTTGTATCATTCTGATTCTGTGCCCCACTAGTACCTCCTCTGTTTCTTCTTCCAGACATTGAGAACAATTACCTGCATAAAACATCAACCGTTAATCACTCCGCACACTACTACCCACCTAGGTCATACTAATCCACCTAGACTTATACTTAGAGCTAATGCCATAGCTCTGATACCAACTGTCGCGACCCCGGACCCCGCGGGCCCGAGACCGCGATCTGGACGTCGACTCTAAAACCAAAACGGTGAAATACGGAAGTTAAAAATTCCATTTGATACCAAAAGGTGATGATCCAAAGTTTTACAAAACCAAGTTTGATAAAAAAAAAAAAAAAAACCAATTACAACTACCATAAACTTCCACAAGTTTATGCCCAACAAAATACAAATATACAATTCTTAGTGACGTCATTGTTTGGTACAACTATCCCAAAATGGTTACACATTTACATAATGTAAACCAACCTATAACAACCTTCCCCAAAAGAATGTATCCACACTCGACGTCCTCTTTCTCGTGATTAGCGAGACTATTCCTTAGCACCTGGGGGGGGGGTTAAGGAAAAACAAAGATAAAAGAAAAGGGGGTGAGATAAATCTCAATAAGTTACTAATGCAACTACATGACATGCTATGATGCAATAAGCAATAAACAATAATAAATATCACATAGCACATAGCATTTATCACATAACAGATAGCAGTGGAAATAAACACATAACAAAGGATATAACCAAGGTTTTCCAAACTGGTACATCCAAATAAAGGATCGCTGCGCAGCTTCAATAATCAACAAATCATCATCTTCATAATAGCATGAAAGCCGAAGAGAAAACCCCGGTACCGGAACCAATAACCAAAAGAAGTGTCACAAGGGACGGGAGACATGCCACAAAGTCATGCTCCAAGTAAAGCTAAAGTGAACACAAAGGAGCTAGCTCTTCTCACATCCAAGGCCAATCTGGAGGAGGGTAATAATGGGGCAAAACAATGGTCAACATCACAATGGACTTGGCCGTGCCATCATAATGTTTCGTATCGCCCAAACACACACAAAATACCAGCTGGACTTTCACGTAAAGGCTAAGTAATAAAATACTAGCACGATAAACAACAAAGGATTCCAAAGTAGGGAATCATGCCAAATAATCACCAATAAGATGAAATGAACCAACAATACACAATAAAGGTGCTTCAAAGTCCCAATTAACCATTAATGAATTTCAAACACAAACTTGATCACAAAGGACCCAATTCTATCACTAAAGTGTACTACAATGTTCACTAAGGTCAACTAGAAGGACACCCAAGACTTAGACCATAACGCATCCTTTATTCACACAATTTTAACAAATGTAAACTTTCAGAGGTTCTGTACGGCCGCCCAAAGTGGACTGTGCGGTCTCCCAAAAAGCCTCAAAACAAGAACAAAAGCTTTCAGATAGATGTGCGGTCACCTATACATTTTTGTGCGGCCGCCCAATGTTCTGAGCTACTGGAAATCGGGAAGAACAACCTGAGTTCTTCCATTTTCAAACCCAAAACACATTCAACCAAAATCCAACCTTCCAACTTATATACTAATGTACCAAAACAACTTATAACTAGGGTGGGGATCCAAATACACCATTTATCAACCCAAAACCAAGAATCAAGCCCAACATTCATCAATTCACCATTTTTAACCAAAAACTCAAATAAATTCCAAACAAATTCAAAACCCAACCAAACTTCAAATATAGCACATCAAACATCAAATAAACATGATATGGACATTTTAGCATCAAAATGGGGGAAAAGTAACTTACTTGATAAATCTCAAAGTTGATGGATTTCAAATATTTTTGATTCTACGCGATCCTATCGACGATCTAAACAATGTTCAAGTTTTAAGAAATGAGAGATTATGAGAGGAAGAAGGTTTAAATGAAGAGAGAAGAGAGAAAGAAAAACTTACCACACAATGAGAGAGAGAGAGAGAGTTTGCTGGAGAGAGGGATGGAGAGAGTGAGGGAGAAGGTGAGGGAGGTGAGGGGAATAGGGAGGGAGTAGGGGAATTATTTTAAAAAGTTACATCTAGGCCCCTCCCCTTCTACTAACACAAATACTTACACTCCCCACTAACAATTAAGACTCAACAATACCACACTAGCACAAATGACCCAAATATAATACTTAAGCATAAATATTATGAAACCTAAAATGCACACATAATATTTAAATAAATAATAATTTAAATAAATAAACACGCAAATAAATAAATAATAATTATTTACTACTAATAAAATAGAGCCTATATTTCGGGTCGTGACAGAATCCACACCATGACCACGAGTCACCCGACCTTTAAATCTCCTAGGCAAAGTGTGGAGATCAACATAGCCGTTATGAATATAACTCTGCGCCTCAGGAAGGCGTATACTCAATAGATCCCTGAGAGACTCCGCCGGTACCTTATCATACTTAGGCACCGCGATCTCCCCTGTCAATGGCATATCCAAGATAGCTGCCATCTCCTCTACTGTGGGGACCATCTCATAAAGTGAAAAGTTGAAAAGATGAGTCGATGGATCCTAAAAGCGTGCAACTCCCTTTAGAAGGTCCCATTCCGGTTTTTTATTCTTCAAGGTCAAAAGAATCTTGAAACTGAACATCTCCACAAATCTCTCTTGATGAGGTTTATTGAACGAGCAAAAGAACGTTGCTAAGTCATTCTTGTAGCGTTCCACTAATTCCGAATCCAAGGAGAACTCATCAACAATTATTGATGAAGGGACGGATTTACTTAGGGCCATTGGGAGCAAAAGGATGAGAATTTTACTCCAAAAGAAAGGTTCCCAGAACTGATTTAAGGATGCATGGTATTCTAGGACGGACTAGAGGTGTTTATATACAAGTTCGGACACCAAATCCTCGAGGAAAAATGAGAGACAACCGCAGATTCAGAGGATGACTCGTACGAGACATCGATGTCTTATACGAGGCATCTCCCATTTCAGAACAGCATCAACTCTTCTTAAATCCCAGGTTGCCCGGCAAGTCAAAACATGTCTCAATCACCTCAGAAACTCACCCGAAACAGTTCATACATCACATATAAATGGCCCAACGCGAATCCATCTCATGAAATTACCCCTCGGTTGACCAACCAGATTTGAATCAATCCATTTACAACAGTCAGAAATGAAAACTAAAATTAACAAAAGTATTGTGTGTTAGAGTTAGGAGTTAACTGTTGCATAGGTACAAACCAAAGAAAGAAAAAGTCGTCTTCACCTAAGCCGAGGCAATAAGTACATCATCAACAAAAAGAAGGAATAGGGGATCCTATCTACTCAGCATCAAAAGGAAGGAGACGTCGCCATTGCCATGTGATCACTTGTCCGTCCGAGGTCTCTTCTCGCAAGAGGCTAACTCTGCTGTCTGACGAGCCAATCGGCCTAAGAGTTCCGCGGTCTCTCTCTTCACCCTCTTGGCATAGGCCATAAACTGGGCAAGTCGTCCGGCAACCTCTCTATACTCGGCAATGGGCACCTGTTGAGAAGAAACAAATAGAGATATCAAAATCTTCAGATAAATGATAAACAAGGAGATAAAATGCTAGGATGACAAGAAATGACGGAAGAAGGGTCATAAACCATACCATGGTCACGTCAGCAGGAGGTACGAGTCCCTCAGGCATATCATACTGTGCGGGAAGATCCTCAACACTCTCTATCCCCTCAGCCATGCTGTAGGTAAAAGAAGCTAGTCCAAGCTGTGGACAGAAAGGGACATGGACAACTCCCTGGGCCTGAGCTTAATCACCCTCCAGAATCAACCAAGGCATGAGACGAGCAAGCAAGTCCTGATAATCAGCCTCCAAGGATATATGGTCAAAAGCATCCTGACCAATAACGAGGTCCCCTCTCTCCTCCTCCGTGATGGCATAAGAATTAAGCATATGGGCCGGCGGGTCCAAGGGGACGATGACATCGAGTCTGCTACCACCCTGCTGGTGAGAGACTCTCTCTCCTAAATAGAAGCATCCCCCCCTAAGGCCAATCATCAGCAATCGCATACCAGCAAACCCGTAAGCATGGTCAATGCCCAAATCCCGCCAAGGAAAGAAGGCGACAGTGGACTCAGGGACGGCCTCCCATCTGTCAAAATACAGCCGCATACGCTCCACCATCATGTTGGCCCCCTCTGCATGCTCATCACGGGTATCCCTGTTACCCCGGTGCCATCTCAAAGTATCTGGAAACATAATAGTGTTGTCTCAAAGATTAAAAGAGAAGAGACCAAACATGGAGTATCCCCAAGCCTGCAGAATGGGAGAAACATAAAAGGATGTCAATACACAATAGCTCAGATGAAAAAATTGCTATCAAAATAAACTGGGGCTGAAATAAAAGAGGAATACAGAAGAAGATGAGTATCGTACCTCCCAGGCATGAATGTAGCCGCCTAAGCCACTGTTCGCACGATCCCGCGAAGTCTCATCTATGGCCACATAGCAGTGGGCCAAGCCATCAGAACCCCATCTAGCATCAGTGACATGCTGCATGTCCCTCAACATACTCAGGAGAATAAACAAGGCTGTCGATGCATGATTAGCAAATAGCGTCTCAGAAAAGGCCCACTACAGAAAGCCGTGGACGGCTGCGATACGGGTGTCAGTAAGGTGCATCTGACCGGAATTAACAGTCACATAGGCATTAACCTTGTCCCTCAAGGCCTTCAGAGGGACACCCTTGCCTAGGGTATACACAGAGAAGCCCAGAAAATGCCTCATATCATCCCCAAAATCCGTATCAACCTCAAGTGGCTCACCGACGAGGGCAAGCCCAGTAATGGCATGAAAGTCAGTAGGGGTCATGGTAACATCCCCCTACCGCATATGCATAGTATGAGTGTTGTCCCACCAACGCTCTCGAATATCCTGGAGCAAGTGAACATTCCTCCTCTCACAAACTAGGCCGTTAAAGAAGGGTTTCAGCCCGAGATTCTCGATCTTTTCCTTCATCTTGCCATTGAGAGTTTCCCACCTCTCGATAACCGCTCGCACGCTGCCTCTATAGTTATCAATCACCCTGAATGACTGCAAAAAACAGAGACAAGAGAGACAAATGTCAAAAAATCGGTAAAATCCTCATTTAAGCATTTTACCCAAAAGTCACAGAATTGCCTAAAACGACAGTCAAAATCATGTACTACTATACTACAATGATTTTCAACATCAACAAGGATGAAACTCATCGAAAGATCAGCCATGCATGATAAACCCTAGCAACAATAATTCTAGGCAAAAGTCGATAAAAGTCAAACTGCGAAGGCACCAAATTGAGACATGCAACGACGAAATTGACATGAAAACTCAGTCAAAGGAAGAGATCCTTACTTGCCTTGTCCGAACGGTGTGATAAATATGATCATCGGGAAACGGGCACAACTCATCCGTCGCCCACACTTTGCCCCTCATGTGCCTACCAAAGAGGTGTTCCCTATGAGAATGATTTGCACCGGCCATTTGAAAGGGTTAAGAATCATTAGAACTTGATGAAAATAAAGATTTTTGGATGAAAAAATTGCCTAGGATTGAGAATTCCCGAAATGAAATAAGAAAAGTGATTTGAAAATCACTTTCAGTGCCTGATATCGCCTCTGATATGCGTAAAAACAGAGAAGTCTCGTACGAGACATCGCTATCTCGTACGAGAGATCTCCAGAAAAATCTCAGAAAACCATGTTTTCTTGGTAAATTCCAGAAAATCCCTACTTTTAACAGAAAGGTCAGAAAAAAGCCCTGCTTTTGACTGAAAGGTCGAATATGAACCCTGTTCAAGATGGAACATTGAGTCATCAACAAATGGATATTTTCAGAATTGGAACGAGCAAAGTTGTTTCTCGGTATGAATTTATTCTCACCGCACATCCAAGATCATGGGTGAGCAACGAAATCTGCATCAGCAAACTTTAAATCCCATGACTGTCATCAAGATGTATGTTAATGGCACAGGATTTACAATCGTGTATCCCACGACTGTTATCAAGATGTAAGTTAATAACACAGGATCCCACCATTCAGAGTCCCATAATTTTATTCAAGGTGTAAGCTAATGGCATAGGATTCACATTTTCAATGGAAAGGCAGTCTTGTTGAAAGGGGAAGCAAGGTCCAAGTAATTAGTGTCTCCAAATTCGGTAATCCCACGACTGTTATCATGACGTAAGTTAATAACCAAGGATCCCACCATTTAGAATCCCATAATTTCCATCGAGACGTACGTTAATGGCATAGGATTCACTTTTCTGGTGAATAAGGCAACCTCGTTAGAAGGAGAAGCAAGGATCCAAGTAATTGGCGTCTCCAAACCCAGAGTCTGATAATTGTTATCAAGACGTATGTTAATAACATAGGATTCACATTTTCCGGTGAATAAGGCAACCTCGTTGGAAGGAGAAGCAAGGTCCGGGTGTCGATACCCCGAGAAACCACGGCTTGGCTAGAGCGGTGAATTATCCTAGGATGTCTAACTTGTTTTAGATTTTTTAGAGTCGCCACCTATGTTTTTAAAGGAACATAAGAAAAACCTAAAAATAGCCTAATTTATGTACAAAACCAGAGATTCGGGAGAGAAGGGTTCGGGGGTTAGGTGACGGAGTGGGAAGTACTTAAACACCCACTCCACCCCGCTTATGCTGGTCTTGGTACAATTGGTGTTCTAATGCTAAATGTCCTTCAATTAATTAACAGTGCTAACAATAATAATCTAAAGAAAAAGGGGAAGAAAAGAGAATTGTTTTATTTGTAAATTTATGCTAAACAATTACATTAAGAAATGTATAGGAAATTAGAGTAGAGATTAAAATGTAGGGAGATAACCTTAACCAACTTTAATGTAGTAAAGTGGTCATTTGGTCATGTCCCAATTGATGGGGATTGCATACTAGTAAGACTAGAACAAAAGAGAAGAAGAATAAAAGTACCTTTAGAAAGAGGACCTTAGACTTTGACTTGAAGATGGTGTTGTTTGTAGAGAAATGGTTGTGCAACACTTTGTGTAGTGTTTGTTTGTAGGGAAAATGTGTTGAGAGAACTTGTGTATATTTCTTGTAGGGAAGATGAAGTTGGTCCTTTTCTAAGGTAAAAATGAGAGGTTCTTATAGGTAAAAAGAGGAGGGAAAACTTGGAGGGAAATTGGTCAATCCATGTGAGATGGAACTGACCAATAGAAAATAAGATAAATAAAATAATAAATGAAATAAATAAAAGAAAATCAAATAATAATAAAAAGAAATATTTTGTTTTTTAATGAAAAGGCTAGAATAAAGGATTGGGAGCTTTTGGAACAAAGGGGGGATGAACTTGGATGTAAAAAGAGGTTATTTTGTAAACTAGGAAATGGAGGGAAATAAGGTGCAATCCGTTACTGCCAAAGTGGGAAGCGCGCGAGTCCCGCTTTTGGGGCGAGACGCGCGCGCAGCCCGTTAACAGTTCCGGAAGCGCCCGCGGCAGAAAGGACAGAATGACAGAATGACCCTAAAAGTTAACTCTGTCACGACCCGAAATATAGGCTCTATTTTATTAGTAATTAAATGATTTTTTATTTAATTATTCGCTTAATTATTTATTTAAATTATTGTTTATTTAAATAATTATGTGTGCATTTTATGTGTCATAATATTTATGCTTAGCATTTTATTTGGGTCAATTGTGCTAGTGTAGTATTGTGGGGTCTGAATTGTTAGTTGGGAGTGTAGTATTTGTGTGTAATGTGAGAGAGGGGGCCTAAGTGTAAATGTTTTGAATAATTTTCCCTACTCCCCTCTCCTCCCTCACCTTCTCCCTCACTCATTCCCCTCTCCCAGCCATCTCTCTTCCTCTCTCCTCATTGGTAAGTTTTCTCTTCCTTTTACTTCTCTCTTCATTTTCTTCTTCTTCATCTCATCTTCTCTCATTTCTTAAAACGTGAACATTGTTTAGATCGTCGATAGGATCGCGTAGAATCAAAAATATTTGAAATCCATCAACTTTGAGAAAATCCAAGTAAGTTACTTTTCCCCCATTTTGATGCTAAAATGTTCATATCATGTTTAGATAATGTTTAATGTGTTATATTTGAAGTTTGGTTGGATTTTGAATTTGTTTGGAATTTATTTGAGTTTTTGGTTAAAAATGGTGAAACCTTGAATGTTTGTTTTGATTCTTGAATTTGGTTGATAAAGGGTGTTGTTAAGATCCCCTTTCTAGTTAAATGATGTTTGGGTACCTTAGAAACCTTGTTGGGAGTGTTGGTTTTGAGTGTTATGAAAATGGTATGAAAATGGTAAGGAGATTTGAAGAACCCAGCTGGGAATTTCTCCCAGCCCGTAGACCAGGCGCCCGCCTGTGGTGGACCAAGCGCCCACCTACATGCCCTTTTCTAATGTCCAGACCTTCTGGTCATTCAGGCACCCGCCTGCCCCATTCCAGGCGCCCGCCCGCCCCCTGTTCTAGGAAATTGACCTTTTTGCTTGGTTTAAGACATAAGGCTTAACTAGTTTAGGTTTATTGCTTCTAATTAACTTAAGATAACACCGTGGAACACTTATTAGATTGGATTTGATTCTTTTGTGAATAAATATGATATGGAATTTATTTAAGTACCGTTGTGGGAATGTTGGTTCATCCTTGATGTGTTGTTTGGATTGGTTTACCTTTGTGGTAATTTAATTGGAATGGTTCCCTACTTTGGAACCTTAAGTTGTTCATTCATGCTAAATTATTATTACTTAGCATTTATTTGAAAGTCCAGCTGGTATTTTGTGTGTGTTTGGGCGATGGGAAAGATTATAATGGCAAAGCCAAGTCCATTATAATGTTGACCATTGTTTTGCCCCCTTCTATAACCCTTCTCCAGATTGGCCTTGGAAAGGATAAGTCAGCGTTCCTTTATGAATGTATCTGGCTAGCGGGCATGACTTTGTGTCATGGTCCTTGTCCCTTGTGACACTCTTATGTTATTGGTTCCGGTACCGGGGTTTTCTCTTCGGCTTTCATGCTGCTATGAAGATGATGATTTGTTGATTATTGAAGCTGCGCAGCGATCCTTTATTTGGATGTTCCGGTTTGGAAAACCTTGGCTATATCCTTTGTTATGTGTTTATTTCCGCTGCTATCTGTTATGTGATAAAGGCTATGTGCTATGTGATATTTATTATTGCTTATAGTATATTGCATCATAGCATGTCATGTAGTTGCATTAGTAACTTATTGAGATTTATCTCACCCCCTTTTCTTTTATCTTGTTTTTCCTTAACCCCCCCCACCCCCCAGGTGCTAAGGATTAGTCTCGCTGATCACGAGAAAGAGGACGTCGAGTGTGGATCCGTTCTTTTGGTGAAGGTTATTATAGGTTGGTTTACATTATGTAAATGTGTAACCATTTTGGGATAGTTGTACCAAACAATGACGTCACTAAGATTTGTGTATTTGTACCTTGTTAAGCATAAACTTGTGGAAGTTTATGATAGTTGTATTTGGTTTTTATCAAACTTGGTTTTGTAAAACTTTGGATCTTTACCTTTTGGTATCAAATGAAATTTTTAACTTCAGTATTTCATAGTTTTGGTTTTAAGTCGACGTCCAGATCGCGGTCTCGGGCCCGCGGGGTTCGGGGTCGCGACAGTTGGTATCAGAGCTATGGCATTAGCTCTAAGTATAAGTCTAGGTGGATTAGTATGACCTAGGTGGGTAGTGGTGTGCGGAGTGATTAACGGTTGATGTTTTATGCAGGTACTTGTTTACAATGGTTCGTAGAAGGAGTGGTGAAGGTAGTACCGGTAATGCAAATCAGAATGATACAAGGGAAGAAGCCTGTGCCATGTTTCAAGGCATGTTTGAGGCGGCCATGAAGGCCATACATGATCAAGGTCCAAGGGTAGAACAAGCACCACCCCGCTATGGATTGGAGCAATTTCTGAAGTTGAAACCGATTGAATTCAATGGGGAGCCCGATGTAAGGAAGGCTGAGTTGTGGATTGAGTCTATGGAGAAGATTTATGATGTATTTGGGTGTTCGGATGAGGACAAGGTCCGGTTCGCGGCTTACAAGCTTGTGGGAGCCGCCGAGCATTGGTGGAAGGGTGTTAAAGCTACTTGGGATGATACTCACACGGTGTATGCGTGGGAGTTGTTCGTACGCAAATTCAAGGAGCATTTCATTCCGGTTGTTGATCAAAACCGAAAGGAGATCGAGCTACTCAACTTGGAGCAAGGATTGTTGTCTATAGCATAATACTCGGCTAAGTTCATAGAATTAGCCCGATATTGCGACTATTTGGTGAGGACCGAGGAACAAAAAGCTATGAGATTCATTCGGGGATTGAAGACCTCCATTCGTACTCAACTTATTGCTCAACGGATTGTGACATTCCAAGATGCGGTGGACCGAGCCTACATAATAGAGCAAGATATTGGGGAGCATAAAAGGAAGACCGAGGTAGCTAACCCGAGTAAGCAAGGAGCTCAAGGCAAGCCACAACACCGTTCCGACAATCGAGGTAACCCGGGAGCATCATCTCAGTTTAAGGGGCAAATCACACCGAGGAATCCGAGTTCTACTCCGGGGATTCAGATTAGGAAGCCTTGTACCTTTTGTCAGAAGGTAGGCCATTCGGAGGATAGGTGTTGGAAAAAGCAAGGCAAATGCACCAATTGTGGTGAAATGGGGCACTTTGCGAGAGACTGCACGAGGCACCGAGGTCAAGCATCCGGGTCAGGAATTGGTATTAATCAGGGTCATAAAAGGGATGCCGCAGGGAAACCCAAAGTTCAAGCGAAGGTTTATGCCATGAATCAACAACAAGCTACCGATGATCCATCCGTTATTGGAGGTATTGTTTCTGTGTCTAATGTGAGCGCACGAGCGTTAGTAGATCCAGGATCATCTCATTCATACATTTCTGTGCAATTTGCTTCCATGTTAAATGCTGCATTCGAGTCTTTACCGTACGTGCTAGAGGTGTCGACCCCTATAGGAGAATGCTTGATTTCTGATCGAGTCTTTCGTGCTTGTGATGTGGTTATTTGTGGTCGTGTCCTTTGTGCGGATTTGGTAGTTCTTCCTATCCAAGACTTTGATGTCATTTTGGGTATGGATTGGTTGAGCAAGTTTCATGCTTCCGTTGATTGCCGTAAGAAAACTGTTACTTTTTCTATTCCCGATGTGCCTAAGTTTGTGTTTGAGGCTTGTCCTCTGAGTAGAAAGGTTCGCTTAATTTCTTTTATGAAAGCGAGAAAATTATTGCATAGTGGTTGTGAGGGGTATTTGGCTAGTGTTCTTGAGACTAGGAAGGAATCCCCTAGTTTTGATAGTGTTCGGGTAGTTCGGGAATTTCCCGATGTTTTCTCTACCGAGTATGATATGCCTCCCGATCGTGAGATTGAGTTTTGTATAGATCTTTTGCCGGGTACGGCTCCGATTTCGAAAGCACCTTATAGGTTAGCTCCCGCAGAGTTGAAGGAATTAAAGGTTCAGTTGCAAGAGTTGCTTGATCGAGGGTTTATCCACCCTAGTGTTTCCCCGTGGGGAGCACCGGTTTTGTTCGTGCGGAAGAAAGATGGTTCGTTGAGATTGTGCATCGATTACCGGAAGTTGAATCAGGTTACGGTGAAGAATAAGTATCCTCTACCCCATATTGATGATTTGTTTGATCAGCTTCAAGGGTCCGTGGTTTTCTCTAAGCTTGATTTGAGGAGTGGGTACCATCAGTTGAAGGTTAGATCGGAGGATATTCCGAAGACTGCTTTTCGCACTCGGTATGGTCATTATGAGTTCTTGGTTATGCCGTTTGGGTTGACTAACGCGCCGGCAGTATTTATGGATTTGATGAACCGAGTTTTCCACCCGTATCTTGATTCATTCGTGGTGGTCTTTATTGATGATATACTCGTCTACTCTAAATCCCGAGGGGAGCACGAGCAACACTTGAGGACAGTTTTATCCGTTCTTGCGAGGGAGAAATTATTTGCGAAGTTCAGTAAATGCGAATTTTGGCTCAAGAAGGTGTCATTTCTGGGCCATGTGATTTCTAAAGACGGGATTTCGGTGGATCCGTCAAAGATAGAGGCTATAGTGGATTGGAAGAGACCCGAATCAGTGACAGAGATTAGAAGCTTTCTTGGTTTAGCCGGGTATTACCGAAGGTTTATTGAAGGGTTTTCGAGGATTGCTACTCCGATGACTCAGTTGACCCGGAAGAATGTTCCATTTGTGTGGACCGAGAAATGTGACAAGAGTTTCGAGGAATTGAAGAAGAGGTTGACTACCGCATCGATCTTGACTTTGCCTAATGGGAGCGATGGCCTAGTGATTTACAGTGATGCTTCGAAAGAGGGTTTGGGTTGTGTGTTGATGCAGAATGGGAAAGTAATTGCGTATGCTTCTAGGAAGTTGACCCCTAGTGAGCAGAATTACCCGACTCATGATATGGAGTTAGCGGCGATAGTCTTTGCGTTGCACAAGTGGAAGCACTACCTTTATGGGGCGAAGTTTGAGATTTTTACGGATCACAAGAGTTTGAAGTACCTTTTCTCCCAGAAAGAGTTGAACAACCGACAGCGCCGATGGATGGAATTGTTGAAGGATTTTGATTGCACGATTTCTTATCACCCGGGAAAGGCGAATGTGGTAGCCGATGCGATTAGTAGAAAGTCTTATGTGGCTTCGATGATGGTTCGTGAATGGAAAATGCTTGAGGATGTTCGAGATTGGTCTCCTCGTGAATCGAGACATGGGGCTATTTTTGCGAATATTAGGGTGTCTCCGACCCTAATTCAGAGGATAAAGGAAGCTCAGAAAGAAGATCCCGAGTTACTGAAGGTAATGGGTAAATTGAAGGAAAAGAACTTCGAGGATTTTTCTATTAGCTCGAGTGGAGTTTTGACTTTCCACGGTCGTTTGTGTGTTCCGGATGTTGATGGAATTAAGCAGAGAGTTCTTGATGAGGGTCACAAATCGAGGTATACTATTCATCCGGGTAGTACGAAGATGTATCAGGATTTGAAGCAACAATTTTGGTGGATTAATATGAAGAGGGAAATAGCGGAGTATGTTTCGAAGTGTTTAACGTGTCAGCAGGTCAAAGCCGAGCATCAGAGACCCGCGGGATTACTTCAGCCGTTAGAGATTCCGGAATGGAAATGGGAGCATGTGACTATGGATTTCATTACGGGACTGCCTCGTACCCGTAGGAAGTATGACAGTGTTTGGGTAATAGTGGATAGATTGACCAAGAGTGCCCATTTCTTGCCTATTGACATCCGATATTCGATGGAGAAGCTTGCGACCCTTTACATGGATGAGATCGTTAGATTGCATGGGGTTCCGATTAGTATCGTGTCAGATCGAGACCCGAGGTTTACTTCTAGATTCTGGAAGGCATTTCAAGAAGCTTTGGGTACAGATTTGCGATTCAGTACAGCTTTGCATCCTCAGACCGACGGTCAATCCGAGAGGACTATTCAGATTCTTGAGGATATGTTGCGAGCGTGTTCGATAGACTTTTCCGATTCTTGGGATTCGCACCTACCGTTAGTGGAATTCTCTTACAACAACAGTTATCAGGCTAGCATCGAGATGGCACCGTTTGAGGCCTTGTATGGAAGAAAGTGTAGATCGCCTATTTGTTGGGATGAGGTCGGTGAAGCGAAAGTTTTGGGTATTGATTTGCTTCAGGATTCAGTTGAAAAGGTCAAAGTTATCCGGGATAGATTGAAGACAGCCCAGAGTCGACATAAGAGCTATGCAGATAACCGAAGGCGAGATCTTAGTTTTCAGACCGGTGATTTGGTGTTCTTGAAAGTGTCTCCAAAGGTGGGTATTCGTAGATTTGGGAAGAAAGGCAAATTGGCTCCGAGGTTTATTGGTCCGTTTGAGATTTTGGGAAAGGTTGGACTTCTTGCGTATCGTCTTGCGTTACCGCCATCGTTAGACCGGTTGCACAACGTGTTCCACGTTTCTATGCTTCGGAAGTATGTTCATGATCCGTCTCACGTGTTACCGAGGGTACCGGAGGATATTGAGCCCGATATGACTTATGAGGAACGACCGGTTCGGATTCTAGATTCTAAAGTCCAAGAGTTGAGGAGCAAGAGCATCGCGTTGGTTAGAGTCCTTTGGAAGAATCATAACATCGAGGAGTCGACGTGGGAGCTTCGTGATGAGATAGAGAGGAAATTTCCGTGGCTTTTTGCTTAAGGTAAGTCTCGTTAAAATTCGGGTCGAATTTTCTTTAAGGGGGAGTGAATGTCACGACCCGAAATATAGGCTCTATTTTATTAGTAATTAAATGATTTTTTATTTAATTATTCGCTTAATTATTTATTTAAATTATTGTTTATTTAAATAATTATGTGTGCATTTTATGTGTCATAATTTTTATGCTTAGCATTTTATTTGGGTCAATTGTGCTAGTGTAGTATTGTGGGGTCTTAATTGTTAGTTGGTTTGGAACTTTAGAAGTATCTAAAACATATGAATGCTTATGCGATAAGCAATTATGTAGGAAGCGTTCCTACAAGCAAGAAAGGCAAGAAAAGTTTGAGATTGCTTAGAGTCTAACATTCATTTGATGAATTAAATGTATGATAATAAGTCCTCATGTTTTGAACATGGAGAGACATATTAATTACCTTAGTTGGCTTGGTAATCAAGTTAGTTTGGAACTAACAAACGGATTTGATATTAATTCATGAGCGACATTTGATGTTTAAAATGCTAAGTCTTAATGTCAAATGGAAACCGTCTCAAACTCTAAAGGTTAATAAGGACAAGGATTTAAGATAAAGGCCAGACAAGAGTTATCAAGCTAAAAGGAAATATTTGTGGCAAAACCTAAAATCCAAAGAATGTAATTTGTACCTTGGCAATAGGATTGACCGTTGGAGAAATTACAATTTGAATTAAAAGATCAAAAGGAAAGGGTAGTTGGACTACCACTTCAAGTATTTATGTTAAAATTCTACTTATAAGGGTAAAGATTAACCTATGTGGGTATAATGATGCAATGGTTGCAACATTGATCATAGGAACTTGCGAAGTGTCTTTACTTAGTGGGGTCATAATTGTTTTAAACAATGTTGTGATGTTGCTACTTTAAGAAGAAATATTATTTTGGTTTCTTCATTAGAAGATTATGGATATTTCTTATTTCGAATAAGAAAGTGTTCCATTAAATATGATTTGCCTTATTATATTGCTAATCATATAATGGGACTTAATATCTTTATCTTGGAAGAACAAAATAATGAGTATAACGTAAATAATGGAAATATGAATATAAGGATGTAATCGTTACATTCTTAAAAAGGCATTAATGTCTATATCAAATGATAAGAAACCCATATCTAAAATTCCATGGGACGGACTTTTAAAGTCACTTGATTTCGAATCATTTGATATATGTGAATCTTGGATATTGATTAAGACACCTCTTACTAATAGTACTAAAAGGAAGTACTCTTTTGGATTAGTACATATTGATGTATGTGGTTCATTAAAGTAATAATGCTAGAAAGGATTTCAATAACTCATGGCATAAATTATTAGTGTACTCTGATCTGATCAAAGTAATGAATATTTGAGCCCTAGACTTAACGAGAATTCTGCAGAAAGTCTGCAGAATAAGAAAAGCTGAATCTAGAAACAAGATCCGTACGGCTGAATATCAGGTGTACGCCTAATCTGAAGCCGTACGGACCCTGTTTCAGAAGTTAACAGATTGTCTAAAAACTGTAGTTTTTCGTCTCATGATAAGTCAAAGTTGATCTTTAATTATCCTTCTGGTTAATGTGTTGGAAACAGCTGCGCTTACACTAATCTGAGTTTCATCTAAGGAGGTTCTAAATGTACCATATTTGATATGGAATGAAAGAAAACTTGGTTTGTCTTTCATAATGATTTGTAATGTGATATTTTGTGAAAATTATTGCCTTGGACAAAATCACACCTAAATCTAATAAATGTATTTTCATGGGATATCATTTTACACCCTTTAGAGTACAAATCGTTTGTTACTCTAAATAGCACTTTCTAGATAAATCGTTTATCTCTAAAGAACTAGTGGGAGTAAAAAGTATCTCGAAGAGTTCAAGACTCAGAAAAGACAGAGAACCTAAGATGGAAGTTGAACAAAGTTTCACAAGGAGTTGTGGAAACTCGTTCAAGTATTCACAAGTTTTTTTTTTTTTTTTTCAAATTTAATTCATAGTTGAACTCAATACATAATCATCAGCAGAAGCGACTAGGAGACAAATCCTAGGGAGAGAAAAACTTCACTCTAACTTCTGGGGGAGGGGGGGATCGAACCCATGACCTCCAGGTTGGAAGCCATGAGCTCTGGCCACCAGGCTAAAGCCTGATGGTTAAGTATTCACAAGTTGTTTGCATAAGTGATAGAATACTATCTATAATAAGAAATATTGATTTCTAATAATAAAAAGAAATAAGGAAGATATCATTGAGAATGATTGACTTACTACCTATCAATATGCAATAACCGCTCCGGATTTAAATCAATGACTTGGAGTCATAGAATCTAAAAGTGCAATCCATGTATAATAATCGAGTTTGGAACTTGATTGATTCTACTCTAAGGCTTAAAAACAATTGGATAGAAAATAAATTTTCTTGGAGAAAACGGACATGGATCGCAAGGTGCATATTGATAAAGCACGACTAATTGAGTAAAGTTCACTCATAATGTCGATTATGATAAAACTTTATTGCATATGGTTATGCTTAAGGATATTAGAATTCTAATTGTCATGACCTCATATTTTGAATATGGAATATGACAAAAAGGATATCAAAACAGCATTCCTTAATAGGTACACACTTTAGGATGTGTTTGATACAACCTAAAAGTTTTGATCAATAAAATTCTAATAAAATATGCAAGTTGCAGAAATCCATGAGATGGATTGAAGAAAACTGCTTGGAGTAAAATTTCATTTTGATGTAGCATTCAAAGGGTTTGAATTCATCAAAGATGAGCCTTGTGATTACAATAAATTTAGTGGGAGCGTAACATTATTCCTAGTCTGCTATATGTGGTTGGCATATAATTCATTTTGAAAGAGTTTCTGAATGAAAGACTTGGATAAAGCCACTTATATTCTTGGACTGATTTATGGAGATAAATCCAAAAGGTTGATTGTTAAAGTCAAAGTACTGATATAGACAAGATAGTGAAAGGTTCACTATGCAAGACTCTTGGAGAAGTTACTTGCAAAAGTCTAACGGAATTAGTCTCTGCAAGATTTAGTCTTAGTGGAAGATTAATGAGCAAGAGCACATGATTAGGATTCCATATGCTTCGGAAATTGGATCTATCATGTAAAGCCGTGTTAATGTACTAAGACCGTATGTCTCATATACTTGGAGTATGATGAGATTATACCAATCGGGAAACATCCTCATGTTCTTGAGAAGAACCAAAGGATGCATCCTTGATCTTTGATGGAATGAAAGATGATCTTAGAATAGTTACATAGATGCATTATTACAAACCAACAAAGATAAATATTACAGTATGAATACATGTTTACTTTTAATAATGGTGTTAGAAGAGTTCTTAACACACCATTACTATTTTACAAAAAGGTTGAGTATCTAGTAGCATGAGATGCAACTAGAAATTTGTTTGGATTAAGAAGACTAATTAGTAAACTAGAAATCATTTCAAGTGCCACTAATTTAATGGACCTTCATTGTGTGAATAATTGTTATTACACAATCTAAGGGGATAATATCTTATCTAAACATATACTCAGCCGGTTATATCTTATTCGAGAAATCGTCTAAGATAGGAAATGTCTAAATACGCAAAATACCATATGATAATAACAAGGATAATTATCTTACATATGCTTGCTTACAATAATGATGGAGATCAAAGCTAAGCTCAATGGGTATTGGATACGCGTTGATTGGGCCTAGTGCAAGTGGGAGATTGTTGGATATTACGCCCTAGACCCTTGAGAAAGGCCTATGCGTTATATCATAGTTTCATTGTTATAGAGATAACAAACCCGATTATTATATCTTTTGCATGTTTATTATAATAATCATTATCCCTAGCACTTAAGAAGGGCTAGCATGAGTTTAATGGATAATCATATGATAATTATGGTGCATAGGATGCGAATTAAACTTGTGGGTACTTGTTGGAGAACAAGGTACTGGATAGACCCGTTATGAGATTTATGTCATGGTCAAATGTCATAATTAAATCTCATAATAGTCATACCATTTGAATCCTTAGACCTGAGATTAACATAGCCTTCCACATGATGAACATTATGTTTGACGTACTCAAATGCCACCTTTAACCGGGTGGTTATAAAAGCTACGATTGGCATAATCGGATTCCTGTAGGTAAGAATGATAAATCAAGATGGGATTTGTCCCTCTCTTAAGAGAGATATCTGCTTGGCCTCTCGATAAGTGAATTGTTAATAGTGTACGGCCGTACCCAAATGAATTGATGTGTTCAATGTCATTTGCTCATATCAATCTACTCGGGATTGAGAAAGCATTGGACAACATAAGTTGACATGGACCATGACTTATGTCCAATATGATATCGCGTGACAAAGGGATTGTGATATGTTCTATAAGGTTACTTTGGACTTTCAAAGTTATACTAATTAGGTAGTCATAATGGCTTGCTAGAGTCCGCTTATGACTTATGGGTTTTGACTGGTTCAGACTCGTTGCCAACATAGTATAATCCTATTGGGTCACACACAATAGAACAGATTTGAAAAGGCTAAAATTTATGGGAAAATAAACTGGCCACCGTACGGCTCCTGGAGTGGCGTACGGCTCCTGGAGAGCCGTACAGCTGCTCGGCCCGTACCAGTCCAGTTTGTTCAGTTTTCTTGACAGAAAAGGAATCCCGAGCCCAAAAGGAATTAGGTCAAACCCTCATATAAGATATGCAGCCGGGTTTGACAGCCTCCAACGGTGATTTTAGAAATCACAAACCATTTTTTTAGAAACAATAAATTATAGGGAGGTAGGATTATTTATTTGATGATTCTTGATCATCAATATACAATTATCAAAGAGCAAAATAATTCCGACAAAGAAATCGTTTCTTCATCAAGCCTTGGGTCTAGCAATCCAGATCAAGAATGTGTTCTTGATATCCGTTCGACATGTGGATACCGATGGAGGGTGTTTCCTTTAACACCTCAAAGTCCGTGTTTATGGATTCGATCTTCAATGGTATGTATTCTTTCATCTTGTATTTAATTTAATCAACATGCACGGATCCGGGCTCTTGGATGTTTGATTTATATGTTTAATTCCGTTGCGCATGATGCATCAAAACCCAACAATATCCTCCTAGTGTACACCCACTGTGTGCACCCTCCATATATTCTCCTCGTGTACACCCACTGTGTGACCCTCCTAAATACTCCTCATATACACTTCCATCTTCCCATGAAGAAGACACGACTGTATAACTGCTCACCATCGAAGAAGCGTCCGCACAATCATAAAAGCCATCCGTTCCCATGACGATGCACTGGAGCTGCCCGTCCTCCTCAAAGATGTCAACGAAATGAAAGGGGCTATTCAAACCCCCTCCACGAGTTCTACCTCCCAAAGGCGAAAGCGGCGAACTAGGGGCTCATCTTGCCCCACGTTTCAATATGTAAAGGTACAAAAAAAAAAAAAAAAAGAGCTCGCTAGGTCGAAACCCACAATGGGCGGCTTAGGCAAAAATTAGAGCAAAAGTACAAAAAAGAAGCCCGCTAGGTTAAAAACCCGTAGAGGGGGCCTAGGAAAAAATAAGGGTGTCCATAAAAAAAAATAATAAGCAAAGAAAAATAGAAGGGTCTATCATCATAGTAAAGTAAAAGTCCCACTTTATTTTCACTTCTTATTTTCTATTTTTCTTTCTTTTTCAATTCAACTCGACAAAGCGGTCCACAATGGAAGCAGACCATCACTCAAGCCCGGTATCATCATAAACCGGATCATCCTTGAACTACGCGGACCTGAGCCTCTCACACCGAGAGGAACGTAGGTAACCTCCTGGTCCGATCCACAAAATATACACAACCAATCTCGAGCCAACTTTCATTCTTTTCTCTCTTCTCCATACACCATAGTTTCTATTCTCTTTCTCGATTAATTAAGGCGTTTATTATTTTGAGACTAATTGTCTAAAACATTATCATAAGATACGTAACTAACAAACGAGGTCCATTATCGAGCAATCAAAAGACAATTTTGAATAAAACAATTTTCAAATGTCTCGACAAGTCTTCTATTCTACAATCTAGGAAAGAGCTAAACACTTACTTTCTGTCAGGCAGGGGCTTCCTTCCTTTTATATACACATACTTCCTGTAAGGTCTAAATGCAAGAACTCCCTCTCTTGTTCTCTCTCTCTCTTCTCTCACTATGACGAAAGGCTCATGTAAGTCGTCTGTACATTTCTGTCTTTTTATTTATTTTTGAGTCGACTGAAATAATAATTAAAAAAAAACGGTGCTAAAAGAATATACACACCTAGATTGAAAACCCGCAAGGGAGGTCTAGAGAAAAAATAGGGTGCGCCTAAAGGAGGTAGCTTTCCCCACCTTATGCCCTCAAAAAACTGGGGCTACCCCCACGGAATTGGGTCGAGTATTTGATGCTCCAACAAGATCAATCCCCCCAGAAAGTCATCTCTCTCCATCGAAGCTCAACATGGATGACCTCTTTCTAATACCCTCACCAAATTGGGGCTGTCCCAATGGAATTGTACCGACTACCGAGGCGCCAACAGGATCACTCTCCATGAAAGGTTATCTCTCCACCAAGGTTCAACATGGTTCACCTCTCTCAAGTACCCCCATTCAAACTGGGGCTTCTCCAAACCAAGTTAGGTTATCTGCTTGACTACTCAAAATCACCGGAAACCCGATGAAATCTCACTCACCCGAAGGGCTACCCTAATCAACAAACCTAACGAAGGACAAGTACTTGAATTAATTAGACTATAATTAATTATAAGGCATCTTTATAAAGTCGTTACATTTTCAAAGTGTTTTCTATCACGACACATTGTTTACAAACCCGCACACTCGGTCTCCACCGATTTACTAAATGTCTTCTGTCTCATCTCTGTGATGTTCTAACTGACTCGGTCCTACACGTTAGGCTACCCTTGAGTCCTGTATCCCGTCTCCCATAGGTCAAAAGCCCTAAATCTCCATTAAGTAGCAGTGTGTAAACCCAACTAGGGTACCCTTAGCCTGTGCAATGCGCTCCTAGTCAGTCTACATGCCATACTATCTACGTGCTACACGTTATTTACATGCTACTTGCTACTGTACATATTACATAGTACATAATATAATGTTTATATAGTCATCCATAAATATATGCTATGCTACTGTCTGTGCTCTACGCTAACAAATTACAGATCTAAGAAGCCGATCCACTGACATCGCCTCGAATCCTCTTCCAAGGACGTCCGCCTAAAGCACCACTGTTGTCACTAGAAAGAAGAGAACAACTACATTCTGCCACCTAGCGAAGGCCCTTCACCACCTTCCTGTGCAATCTCCGGATCACCTCCCGCAAACCCGACTCGTGGCAAGCCATGACCTCATTAGTCACCTAAGACAAAGGCAGCACGAGTATGTCAAAGTGAGTCCGAATAAGAGGATGACTAAAGACAAAAGTTGGATGAATAGAAGAAAGGGTAAACAACATACACTGACATGACCCGCCGGGATCTGAAACTCCAGAGCTACCTCACTCTCCTCATGCTGCACCCACTGAGGGTTATTATCACCATCTACATGATCATACAGAGGGACTTCAAAAACCTTGTCAAAGGAAGGACCCGTTGGGCCCAACGTCACCAACTCGACATGCCTCTGCCTCATTTCCGCAGTTTCTCCTCTATCACGGCGAGTGAGCCCCAAAGGCACGTCCCAACAAAGCCTCCCTCTACAACTAACTGTCTAGCATCAAGACCCTCGGTTAACCTAACCCTGTCATGCAAAGACACTAGATCAGTCATGAACCACGGAGGATTTACCCGACTAAGAAGACACTTCCTACCCCATACTAGGGACAGACTCTCTCACTCAAAGTAAAGGGCATCTCCACCATATCCAACCAACAACCTCCGCTGGCCCGTCGCCTCAAGCACAACTGCGATCTACGGCTCCAATCTAGAGAATAGTACAACTTTGCCAAGCCTATAGCTCCCACACGCAAGTCGGCCCACTACATACAAGTCCACCAGGCATCCAAGCAGTGGAATCATCGCCGTTGTGCAAGAATGGTCCGTGACAACTTATGCTTAGGCAGTCACCTCTACAGCACCGGCTCCAGCCTCAAGATCCGTCAGCATCTCCTCATGCCGCCTCCTAAGGCTACCCAAACATACCCACTCTTATTACCGGTGCAATCAAACCCGATCAAGCTCAGAAGTCTATCCACACTCCCATCGGCAAGCAAGGTATCATCACTCCACAGTAGGGCTACTTGTGAACCGTAAACCGGTAAGGGCTGTGAAGTCCGGAAGAGCCAAAATAACCTCTCCCCAACAAAAGTGGAACGTATAGGTGCTCCCATAGTGCCATAACAAGGTCAGTACTCATGGTCATCTTTCCCTGACCAAACAAGCTCTCGAAGAATGCTCCTAAGCCGGTGACCCGCACCTTTCTCTGTACAGTCTATGGGATCCTCTCCCACAAGTTATGCACAATGCTACACGAGCCCCTTGATTTTAAAGGGGGCAATATAAGCAACAATCACAAGAAGGTATACACAGCAAAGGTATGTGATTAACCTAGCAGTTTAATTTCATAAACATGTGTAAATATAAACTGTTGCATTAGGAGAATCCCCAAATGTCCCAAACGAATACTTTAGCACATATGCTATAAATATCTCACAATCAAAACCCTAGTATACCTAGGATAAGACAAGTCAAATCCGAACAAGTCTGAAAACATTTCAATAATTAACAGACAAAAACATGACTTCATCCAAAATAAGCTTTCTCAACGAAACACTAATGTACATTACACTCTAACATAAGTCAAACAACACGAAAAGCACTTTTAATAAAGTCAACCAAGTAAAAGATCGGTCAAAGATTACAACATTTTCGGACCATCATTCAAGACAACTTACAACTAAGTCCCTTGTATTCTACATTTAATTCACTCAAACCTTCTCGTTCGAAGTAATTAATAATCTAGCCCTTCATTCAAGGTAAATTACAGTCAAATCCCTCACTCAAAATAATTCTGCAAACAAATCCCTCGTGTTTAAAGTTAACACAATCAAATCCCCATACCTTAAAGTGACTTACAATCAAGTCTCTCGCTTTAAATAACTTACAATTAAACCTTCTCATTCTAAGTAATTTACATTCAAATCCTCTAACGTTAACATGCTTAAACCCCAAATTTTGGTAATCTGCAATCAAATCAGTGATAGTTCAATCAACTCCATACTTTGGGTAATTAATAATAAAAATCCCATACTTTAGGTCATTCGCAATCAAAATCTTTACAATTAAAGTAAAATGCAAATAAACCCCGAATTTGGGTAATCTACAAGTTAAACTCTTTGCAATCTACATAAGATTCATTCAAACCCCAAACTATGGGTAAAATACAACTAAATGTCTACAAAAATTCACTTAACCCCAAACATTGGGAAATTCACATCTAAAACTCCTCTAACAACAATACTCAATGCTTAAAACCTAAACAAAAGGGTATCTTACCAAAGAAAATCCCAATTGGCCAGGAATGCCTCCAAATTTCAAATCAGCCCGGAAGGCCTACAAAATTCCAAATCAATCTATAATTAAATGTCAGAAATGTCCTTAATGCCTAAATGATTATAAATGGAAGGTCGTAAACATCAATATACCCTAATTCCTTTATGAATAACCAAATCAATTTATAATTGGAGGTTAGAAACTCCGCAAACCCAAAAGATTATAATTGGAGGTCGGATGCGTCCGTAAGCCCTTCATGTTGAGAAAGTTATTTGGAATAACCCATGCGAGCTCGAGGCACCTGTGTCCTAATGTACCGTCTGTGTTCCCAGTTACCGGATTATGTGAAGCTGAGGACTATACCTAGGCACCGTAGTTTACCGAGAAAGTTATATCATTCACGCGCGACGTAAAATGGCTTCTTCAAACCGTGTGTCTCATGTTTTAGCGTAACCTGTGTGAGCTCAAGGCACCTATATCCCGATGTACCATCTGTGTTCCCAGTTACCTGATTCTGCGAAGCTGAGGACTATACCTAAACACCGTAGTTTACCGAGAAAGTTATGTGATTCACGCGCGACATAAGATGGCTTCTTCAAACCGTGTGTCTCATGTTTTGGCGTAACCCGTGCGAGATCGAGGCACCTGTGTCCCAATGTACCATCAGTGTTCCCAGTTATCGGATTCTGCGAAGCTGAAGACTATACCTAGGCACCGTAGTTTACTGAGAAAGTTATGTGATTCACGCGCGACGTAAGATGGATTCTTCAAACCATGTGTCTTATGTTTTGGTGTAACTCGTGCGAGCTCGAGGCACCTGTGTCCCGATGTACCATCCGTGTTCGCAGTTACTGGATTCTGCGAAGCTGAGGACTATACCTAGGTACCATAGTTTACCGAGAAAGTTATGTGATTCACGCGCGACATAAGATGGCTTCTTCAAACCGTGTGTCTCATGTTTTGGCGTAACCCGTGCAAGCTCGAGGCACCTGTGCCCCGATGTACCATCGGTGTTCCCATTTACCGGATTCTACGAAGCTGAGGACTATACCTAGGCACCGTAGTTTACCGAGAAAGTTATGTGATTCACGCGCGACATAAGATGGCTTCTTCAAACCGTGTGTCTCATGTTTTGGCGTAACCCGTGCGAGCTCGAGGCACCTGTGTCCCGAGGTACCATCGGTGTTCCCAGTTAGCGGATTCTGCGAAGCTGAAGACTATACCTAGACACCGTAGTTTACCGAGAAAGTTATGTGATTCACGCGCGACGTAAGATGGCTTCTTCAAACCATGTGTCTCATGTTTTGGTGTAACTCGTGCGAGCTCGAGGCACCTGTGTCCCGATGTACCATCCGTGTTCCCAGTTACCGGATTCTGCGAAGCTGAGGACTATACCTAGGCACCGTAGTTTACCGAGAAAGTAATGTGATTCACGCGTGACGTAAGATGGATTCTTCAAACCGTGTGTCTCTTGTTTTGCGTAACCCGTGCGAGCTCGAGGCACCTGTGTCCTGATGTACTGTCCGTGTTCCCAATTACCAGATTCTACAAAGCTGAGAACTATACCTAGGCACCGTAGTTTATTGAGAAAGTTATGTTATTCAAGCGTGACCTAAGATGGCTTCTTCAAACCGTGTGTCTCATGTTTTGGCGTAACTCGTGCTAGCTCGAGGCACCTGTGTCCCAATGTATCGTCTGTGTTCCCAGTTACCGGATTCTGCGATATTAAGGACTATACACTTAAGTACCGTAGTTTGCCGAGAAACTATTCGATTACGCGCGCTCTATAGGAAGTTAGAATTCATCCCTAATTCTGTTCTCGATTCTTTAAACTTCTTGTCGAACCGTGCATATGGCCTCCCCTCATTCCCCAATAGACTCCATCTGCAATGACTTTATTGATCTACGATGTTTCGTTTTTTTTTTGGTTTCTTCCTTTTCACTCTTTTCCCCAATAAAGTCCATATGCAACGACTTTATTGATCTATGATGTTTCGTTTCTTTTTGGTTTCTTCATTTTCACTCCTTTTCCCAATAAAGTCCATCTGCAATGACTTTATTGATCTAAGATGTTTCGTTTTGGTTTCTTCCTTTTCACTCCTTTCCCCAATAAAGTCTATCTGCAATGACTTTATTGATCTACGATGTTTCGTTTCTTTTTCTTTTATCCCCAGTAGGGTCCACGCGACTTTATTGCTTGACGAATGTTTGTCTATCCCCAGCAAAAGGCGATGTCTCGTTTCTTTCTCTCTCATATTCTCAAACTACGACCGGTTTGATTCTATTTGGATACGTAGGTAGCCTGACTTAGGTTCAGCAATTTGACCAACCTGTTCATCGTTTATTTTTCCCCCGATTTGGAACACTTGTTTCAGATCGATTCCTTTCTTAATCGATGACCCTCCATGCCTTGAAAGAAGAGTCGCCGAGGGCCTACTGTTAGTACCCGACCTGAAAATTATGCCATATTTCAGTCATGTAAGCGCAGATACAAAAATCATCATAACTTTTGACTTTGGATGAATCACGGAACGCACCGCATATCAAATAGAACGCGTGAACGAGTGGAACAAGAATAAAATAATTAAACCTATTAAATTCTTGATTTTTCCGCGCGGCCACTTCTTCCATGTGGGCCACGCAGGCCGTTTTGATCCCTATACCCGTTTCCTGACCTAAAACATGCCCTCCACGCCATGTTATCGTAATGGCCGGGCGGCCAGTCTTTCCGTCCCCCGAAATATATAAATACGGGTCCTCCCCTCACCAAATCGATCACACAATTCATTCTACGAGTTTCAGAGTCAAAACTGACAGGAAAACTCTTAGTTTAAGCCTTTTCGGCACCCTTGAAGCCTCTTTGAATCTTCAAGAAGCTTCAATCATAGTTCTTTCCGATCAAGGTAAGTCCTCCTACTTTTCTTATTATGCTCTTAGGCTAGATCTATTTTATGCATGTTTTCATTATGTTTATTCATTCATATTCATATGTTCTTCATGCGTTCTTCATGTTCTTAGTCTAGATTCATAATATATATCATATTTAGGGTAGCGATCTTCATGTTTTACATGTTCATTCATATGTTTCATGATGTTCTTATTATTATGCTAGATTTATGACTTATCATACATCATATGCTAGATCTAGGATTGTAATCCCTATTTATGTGCACATGCTATAGCCAATGATGATCCTAGGGTTTCATCAAACCCTAATATGATCTAGGAACTACTTCTAACCCTAATCTTCCCCCTCTTCATGCATGATCCTGAATCATCTCTCCACATTCTAATTATCAATGAACTACACCGACTTGAGCTTCTCATGATGAGAAGAATGTAGGCAATCTTTGGATCCGGTCTCAATCACTAACACACATACACATTGATCATGATAGAAAGACCGATTCGTTGGGAAATAGGAGTGATAACATTAATATTCTTCTCTTATTATAATTTGACCCCCGAACCCTATTATTCTCATAAATGGTTTTCTCAATGTTTTAACTACAAATAAAACAATGTTGTGACTCTTGATTTTTTGGCCATGGGTATTCACAACAACCCGAAAGTAACATTGAACCGATGGTAGAATCTGAACAAGTTTCACAAGGAGTTGTGGAACCCGTTCAAGATACACAAGCTCCTCACAGATCTAGTAGGTTACTGTAGATACCCCACCTTGGACCTCTCACCCCGATTGCATATATAGTATTTTTATTTAACTTATTCTTGTTAATTTCTGTTACTTCAGTTAAGTTCCGATCGCAGATCTAGTAGGTTATTTTTATTTAACTTATTTTTGTTAATTTCTGTCATTCCGTCCTTTCCACCCGCGGGCACCTCCTGCACTGCTTGTGGGCTGCGCACGCATCTCGCCCCTAAAGACGGACTCGCGCGCCTCTGTAGATACCCCGGGGGACCGCGGCTTGGCTAGAGCGGTGAATTATCCTAGGATGTCTAATTGATTTTAAGAGTCGCCACCTATGTTTTAGAGGAACATAAGAAAAACCTAAAAAAAAGCCAATTTTATATACAAAACTAGATATTCGGGAAAAGATGGGTTCGGGGGTTAGGTGACGGAGTGGGAAGTACTTAAACACCCACTCCGCCCCGCTTACGCGGGTCTTGCTACTTTTAGTATTCTAATGCATGAGAAAGTCCTTCGATTTATTAATATACGAGTACTAACAATTACAATGAAAAGAAAGGGAAAAATTACTAAGGAAAATAAAAGAGAGTTGTTTTATTTATTTAATGGTAAATATTACTTGTCAAACTATTCTAACAATTATATTAAGAAAAGAATGGTTAATTAAAGTAGAGATTAAAATGTAGGGAGATAACCTTAACCAACTTTAATGTAATAAAGTGGTCATTTGGTCATGTCCCATTTGATATGGATTGCATACATCTAAAAAGACATAAATAAAATAGAAGAAGAAGAAATGTACCTTTAGAAAAGAGGACTTCAAACTTTTACTTGGAGTTGTTGTAGAGAAATTGTTGTGTAGAAATTTGTGAAGAGTTAAGTTGCTAGAACTCTTGTTGGGGAAATTTGTGTAGGGAGAATGGTGTAGAGTTTGTGTAGGGAGAAAGTTCAAAGTTCAAGGTCCTAAAAGTCTAGAGTTTTGGCTAGAGAGAAAATGTTGAGGTCCCCCTTTCTAAGGTAGAAGAAGGGGTTTTTATAGGTAAAAAAGAGAGGGAAAGGTTGGAGGGAAACATGATCAATCCATGTGAAATGGAATTGACCAATAAAAAGTAAGATAAATAAAATAATAAATGAAATAAATAAAAGAAAATCAAATAAAAATAAAAAGGAAATATTTTGTTTTTATGAAAAGGGCTAGAAATATGGGATTGGGATGTCACAAATAGAAAGGTTTTAATGTTTCTGATCAAGGAAGGTATTTTGACTAAAGAAGATGTTTGTAAATAAGAAAATGGAGGGAAATAAGGTGCAATCCGCTACTGCCAAAGTGGGAAGCGCGCGGGTCCGGCCTTTGGGGCGAGAAGCGCGTGCGGCCCGTTGACAGTGTCGGAGGCGCCCGCGGGTGAAAATAAAACAGAATGACAGAATGACTCTAAAAGTTAACTCTCTTATGCAATTTAGTCCAAAACTAACGGAATCAGTTAGGAACTTAATGGAAGTAACAGAAATTAACAAAAACAAGTTAAATAAAAATACTATGTATGCAATCGGGGTGAGAGGTCCAAAGCGGGGTGTCTACAGAGCCCCTCGCCGACGTGGGTTGCAAAGCAAAACGCGTCGACAAAAGAAAGACAACCGCCAAGGACATCGACAAGAGAAAACAAAGACTCGATAAAACATGAATTTGAAATACGAAGGATAGGGGTGCGCTCCCTGTGTGAGCGGCTTTATTGATATAGAAAGGATATGGTAGGATCCATTTTGTTGAAGCGGGATCAGTTTGCTGAAGCGGGATCTGCTTGCTGATGCGGGATCTGTTTGCTGAAGCGGGATCCATTTGCTGATGCGGGATCCGTTTATTGATGCAGTATCCATTTGCTGAAGTGGGATCCGTTTGCTGAAGCGGGATCCATTTGTTGAAGCGAGATCCGTTTGCTGAAGCGGGATCCGTTTGCTGATGGTGGGATCCGTTTGCTGATGCGGGATCTGTTTGCTGAAGCGGGATCCGTTTGCTGATGCGGGATCCGTTTGCTGAAGCGGGATCCGTTTGCTGAAGCGGGATCCGTTTGCTGATGTGGGATCCGTTTGCGGATGGCGGGAACCGAGGCTCCATCTGCCTATATGTGATATTGTTATGTTGTTTGATGGAAAGGTGGTGATTTTGTGGCTCACCATGGACCGAGGTGTTGTCATTGAACTGTAATTGTTTGACTCTGTGGGATGCAGGCGTAGTTGACGGCGGATTACTTTCTGCTGGGGATGAAGTGCCTTGAGTTGCAGATGATGTTGACCTTGTGGTGGTACCTGTTATGTGTGTGCTTTGCAAGTATATGTGCTTGTGACATGTGTGAGATGTGAAATGGCAGTTATGAGAGAAATTGTGCTTGTAGTGTGATGTGATATGAAGGCAGTTTTGCATGAGAGAGAATTTTTGTAAGAATGGAGAAAGTGATTTTGTGTGCGGTGTGATTTGAGGAAAGCCTCAGATGTATTCATACCTTCACTTACCATTGCCGTTGGATGGATTAGTGTTATGGTGGTGGATGCCTTGATGCTTTTGATGAAGAATGTCCATGCTTTGGATGGAGAATGATGATGTTGGTGATGATGAATTGTTTTTTCCTTTGATGGAGTGTCGGTGAGATGGTATTCTGGGTGATGGGTTGGTCGTGCCAAAAGGCTGCTTACGTACCCCTTTAAGAGAATCAGACCAGCATAGTTCAAGGATGATGGAGAATGCTGAGGGAGAATGCTAGGAGCAAAGCAAAAAGGAAACACATAATTTTGCGCAAGAAAAGAAAAAAGAAAATAAAATCTTTTTTTTTTTTTTTTTTTTTTTAGTTCATGGGTGAACCATTTTGACCATTGTGTGTTTGTAATGCCAACCCAATATCAAGTCATGTTCGACCGTAGTGCGGATTGCCTTGCTTGAATTCTGTCGTCGTTGCCGTTGTGCCCAACGAAAAGTGATTTCAAGCCCCAAGAGATGTGTCAGTTATGGGGCTCCAAAAGACATTCGACGCTGAGATAAGGGGTTGCTAATTGTAAAGCCCCTAGAATGCCTTTGATGCCAAACTATGAGAGACTTGCATAGCCCCAAGATGAATCGACTCTTGACCTTTTCAAATAAATCGCCTTTTGCTGTTGACATGAGCAAGCTCCAAGAGAAGATCATTGATACCAAGCTTCGAGAGATTACTAAGCCCCAAGTGTCGTGGGCTTGTTGTTTGTGAGCTTGTAGATGGCGGGATGTGAAAACCTTTCGGTGTGAAGCCCCAACTTATCTTGGCATTGTATTGAGAGTAGATGCACCATTGGGTAGAACTCATGAAAGTGATCTTCCTCTTGTTTGGAGATGAATGGCCCTTTTTTTTGTGGTTGGTACCCAAGTGGCGGAGGGTCCATGTTGAAAATGCAGTAGAATCTTTGGGAAATGTCTCGTGGGAGATGGTGATGTTGTTGCGGATGATAGGGTTTTGACATGATAAAGTCTCAAACGGTACGTTTGCTTGAGTCTTCTTGAGTCAAACTAATAACGGATCTTCGGATGCAGCCTGTGCTTTTGATCTTGGAGAAGGGGGGTGCAGTACTTGCAGAAACATTGGGATTGGCCGAGGCATTTCCCGCTATAACCCAGTCACGTAAGTTTAGCATATTGAATCTTTTTCCTTTTCTCTAAGACTTCCTTCATAATCTGGATGAAAGTTCTAACAAAAATCATCAAATTCATTCATAACATTGGAGCCCTTATTCAAAGTCGTGGGAGATGGTGATGTTGTTGTGGAAGATAAGGCCTTGGCGTGATAAGATCTCTTGAGTCTTCTTGATTTGAACTAATAACGGATCTTCGGGTGCAGCCTGTGCTTTTGATCTCGGAGAAGGGGGTGCAGTACTTGCAGAAACATTGGGATTGGCCGTAACTCTGGTCGAGTTATCATATTGGCATTTCCTTGAATCCTTTTCCTTTTCTCTAAGACTTCCTTCATGATCTCGTTGTAAGTTCTAACAAAAATCATCAAATTCATTCATAACATCGGAGCCCTCATTTAAAACCAAGAGACCTTTGACTTGAGGTGTTGGGAGACCCTAGAAGCTTGATCTCTTTCATATAAGACTTCTCCGCATTCCATTGCTTGAGCATTGTTGTCCCAAAAGACTGTCGGTTGCGAAGCCCCAATATTGCCCTTTGCTTGTATCACTGTAATGCCGTAGCCCAAAAGATTGTAGATTGCGAAGCCCCTTGAGACCTTCGGTGCCGAATTGAGGAAGCTTCCAATATTTCACATGACTCCGCCGGGGACACTAAAATGAATTTCTTCTTGCCGAGGGATCCTTTAAAACTTGATCGTACCCCCTAGAGTGACACCATTGATTAGGAGTGGAACGAGAAGGGCCTATCCTTGATCGGGGGAACAAGTATGAGCATACATGACAAGAAGGTGCTTCTTGACATTCCTTTTGAGAGACTTTGAGCATAGTCTCACACATCTTTCTTGAGCGTAGCCCTAGGGCTCATTAACTGTCAAATGAAGCAAGAGAAGTTTTCTTTCTTGAGTCACATAGCCCCTAGGGCGTCATCACTTGTTGAGCAAAACAAGATACTCGTCCTCGTGTGGGGGAACAAACACAAGTGGACATGGCAAGAGCTACTCTATTCTCGGGAGTCTTTCGGCATACTTTAGAGGGACATGCTTGTAGAAGCTTGAATTACATGTTGCTGCCCAAACCAACTGACTAGCTGGGGATTATTTTGTGCAACCTCATACCCCTTCAATGATAGGCTCGTTCTCGGATGGATCTTGGTTACCACGGGCTTTCTTTCAAATGAGCCCAAAGATGCACATTGCAAGAACAATCTTTCCAATAACCTAAAATGACCTTTGATGGTGCCATATCTCGTCAAGCCTTTTGCAATTCCAAAGTTGGCTTGGTGGGGATTGACTTGCTGAGGAGACCCAATGTAGAACTTGTGCAGTTGTCTTCTTTAGAGGCTGGAGATCTCCATTTCTCTTTCCCTTCTCTCTCTCTCACTCTCTCATTTTTTTTATGACGCACCCTGTTTTTTGCCTAGACCGCCCTTTCGGGTTTTCAATCTAGCGGGCATCTCTTTTGCGTCTTCATTTTGACTCGATTAATGAGGAAGTGTGCATTGACTCTAGCGGAGGATGAGAGACATGTGATTTTGTGGTGAAGACCTCTTGTCACTAAAGATGAGTGACATTGACACGACTAGGGAAGTGTCCCTAGTATTGACTTCATGTATTTATAGAGTTTTTTGAATGACTCACGAAGGCAAGTAAGTCATTAAGAGAGAAGAGAAAGAAATCCCCAGTTTCATTGCAAGAAACTGGGAGTATCGCAAAAAGAAGAGAAACCCCTAGACTCGACAAGGAACGGATAGCGATTCCAAATATAAGAAAGTTGTTCAATCTTTTGGTGATTACTTCATTGGCAAATGAATCGTACAAAGATGTCATGACAAGTTCGAGAGGAAGGCCGATCACCATAACGCGAAGGGATAAACATATCTCCTTTCTTGCATGACACCGGACCTAAAGGTTGCCTACGTTCCTCCAGTGAAGAGGTTCAGGTCACCATAGTTCTTGTGGATGCTCCATTCGTCGAGGTGGTTGTTGCTTCGTCCTTCATCGGTGGAATGATGTTGAACTTGTACTACTTTGATTGAGGGGGATTTTTTATTTTTTTTTTTGTGCTCTAACTTTTGCCTAGGTTGATTTGAGGATTTCAACCTTGCAAGCTCTTTTTTTTTTTTTTTTATATCCCCTTTTGAAAACTTTGCTTCATGGTTGTTGCTCCACCTTTCTTTGTCTTGATTTCGTCGTTGTTGATGTCTTCGTTGTTGATGCCGTCATCGATGTTTAGCCTCCAGGCGTTCAAGTGATAGCCTTCGTTCTAAAACGTGTTTAGACATCTTTTCATCATTTTGCCAAGAATTAAATTGAACAACTTGGAAGAGTGTATGAGGACAAGAACGACTTTTTATTAGATGACTCAATGGACTCGAACATTTAACATAGGATGAGAGAAAACATTAATGCACACTTAAGAGGACTTTTGACTCCTTTTTTTTTTTTTTTTTTTTTTATTCCTACTACTAGGTAGAGAAAGAGAAACGGAGATTGTTGTTGTCGGCCTTGTGGCATGATCATTTGTTGAAGCCCCATTTCAAATCTGAGCCCCTTCCTTGATGATTTCTTGCATGCTCTCACTCTTTAACTGTTGTTCTTCAACCATGGTAAACTCACCATTGTCAATCAAGTATTAGACGATGTTGCGGATGGAGAAGAAATCCTCGGTGAGGTGACCGCTGCATAGGTGATAGTCACACCATTTGTGGTGCGCATGGTTACGACGCAATGGTTGTGGTTGCTTGTACCCTTGGAGAGGAGAAATTTGTCCCTTTTCTTTGAGATCTTCATAGGCCTTGGTCATAGTCATGCCTTGGAGGGGAGTGTACACACGGTCGTTGGTAGAGCCGTTGTGACTCTTGAGAGGCGAGCCAGTTGAAAATGCCTTACCGTTGACCTTTGCCTTGTTGTCGGTGAACTCTCGTAAACGGGCCTTAAGTTCAGACACTTCTTCCTTATGAATTCTCCTCTTGAGATCAAGACGGGCTAGCCATAAATCATCTTGCGGCGGGCCTCCTCGACAAGTCTATCCATTTGTTCCCCAATGTCTCTTATTATGTTGTAGAGCCTTTCGTTGGACACGGAAGCATTCTCACCCTTATTGTTGTTGCCGCTTGAAGCCATTGGACCTATGGAGAGAACACGATTGATCTTAGGTTGACCCCACAAATAACTTTTGAATCAAATGATTTAACAAAAGACTCAAACCACATAAAGAAAAATGACTCTTTTTTTTAATTTACAAAAGTCGGTAGGACGTAGTCCTTTTTGGGGTTTCTAAGAAAAGATAATGGAATCGTCACACTAGTATATAGACCTTCTCGCGGTCCCATATACTCATCGGATTCCACTACGCTTGTGATTCCTACATGTGACGGGATTAAACTAAATTAATGTCATTAATCATACATGCGGGGACGGATTTTTTATTTCCGTCCATAATAACCACTTTGGGGACGGATTTTTATTTCGTCCATGACAACCGTTTGTTTCTCTTGGAAACGACATGTATGATTTGATGACATTAGTTTAGGGAAATCTCGGTACATGAAAACCGACTTGGTCACGGAGTATTAGAACCTAAACTAAGAATTGTGTGGCTTGTGCTCGGCTAAAGAGAGGCTTAAAGGTCACCCCCGGCATGTAGTCATGAACTACGCCACAGGCTGAGGTTTACCGCTTCGAAAGAGAGGTTTACCGCTTCGAATTATTCAAGGTCAAGTGGAGCTTGAAACTTCCTATGACGGGCCTCGACGGGTTTGGGGTTGGACTTGTGCGACTCGATTGTGAGCAATTAATAAGAATATGTGCATGTAGTGTGAGGTCAAGCCAAGTGACAAAATATATTTTTTTTAAAGAAAATGAAAGCAAATAAGCACATAATTTACAACTTTCGAATCACCCGTGTGACCGATAAAAATAAACAGAAAGTAAAATTGTTCATGTGCAGGCTCGATGCCCACACTGTCATTCTGTTCTGTTTCTGTGCACTGCTTCTGTTCTGGGAACTAAATGATGTTCTGGGAATTTACCCAGAAGCGCACGCCTCAGAGCATTGATATGGAAAGCGTGCGTAGTGCGCCATGAAGATTGGAGGCGCGCTCATCTGGGGTACTTGTCAGAATGTCAGAAACTGTGGACTCAGGGGATTGCCCTGGTCCCAAATCATGTAACTTTCCCCTGCAGAAACTGTTAGCACAGAAACATGAAATTCGAAGAACAAAATGAGAAGAGGGTGATTCTGGTAGAAGGGGTCGGACGCGCGCGCTTTAGTCCAAGAAGGCCAGAAGCGCGCGCTTCCCACCCTTTCTACCAGAATGCCCAGAAAACAAAAATTAGAACACCAAAAGCAGAAAATGCAAGTTTAACCCTCTATATCCCCAGCGGAGTCGCCACTATAGATACCCCGGGGGACCGCGGCTTGGCTAGAGCGGTGAATTATCCTAGGATGTCTAATTGATTTTAAGAGTCGCCACCTATGTTTTAGAGGAAATAAGAAAAACCTAAAAAAAACCAATTTTATATACAAAACCAGAGATTCGGGAAAAGATGGGTTCGGGGGTTAGGTGACGGAGTGGGAATTACTTAAACACCCACTCCGCCCCGCTTACGTGGGTCTTGCTACTTTTGGTGTTCTAATGCATGAGAAAGTCCTTCGATTTATTAATATACGAGTACTAACAATTAAAATGAAAAGAAAGGGGAATTTTACAAAGGAAAATAAAAGAGAGTTGTTTTATTTATTTAATGGTAAAGATTACTTGTCAAACTATTCTAATAATTATATTAAGAAAAGAATGGTTAATTAAAGTAGAGATTAAAATGTAGGTAGATAACCTTAACCAACTTTAATGTAATAAAATGGTCATTTGGTCATGTCCCATTTGATAGGGATTGCATACATCTAAAAAGACATAAATAAAATAGAAGAAGAAGAAATGTACCTTTAGAAAAGAGGACTTCAAACTTTGACTTGGAGTTGTTGTAGAGAAATTGTTGTGTAGAAATTTGTGAAGAGTTAAGTTGCTGGAACTCTTGTTGGGGAAATTTGTGTAGGGAGAATGGTGTAGAGTTTGTGTAGGGAGAAAGTTCAAAGTTCAAGGTCCTAAAAGTCTAGAGTTTTGGCTAGAGAGAAAATGTTGAGGTCCCCCTTTCTAAGGTAGAAGAAGGGGTTTTTATAGGTAAAAAAAAGAGGGAAAGGTTGGAGGGAAAGATGATCAATCCATGTGAAATGGAATTGACCAATAAAAAGTAAGATAAATAAAATAATAAATGAAATAAATAAAAGCAAATCAAATAAAAATAAAAAGGAAATATTTTGTTTTTATGAAAAGGGCTAGAAATATGGGATTGGGATGTCACAAATAAAAAGGTTTTAATGTTTGTGATCAAGGAAGGGATTTTGACTAAAGAAGATGTTTGTAAATAAGAAAAGGGAGGGAAATAAGGTGCAATCCGCATAATCAATTTATTAGATTAAAGTTGGTTAAGGTTATCTGTCGCGACCCCGAACCCTGCGGGCCCGAGACCGCGATCTGGACGTCGACTTAAAACCAAAACAGTGAAATACTGAAGATAAAATTTTCCTTTTATACTAAAAAAAAATGATAACACAAGGTTTTGTAAATCAACTTGAACAACAAAGTAAAACTAGTATCAACTCTATAATCTTATACACCAAAGTTACAAAATACACAAATCCTAGTGACGTCAATGTTTGGTACAAATATCCCCAAAAGGTTACACATTGATATAATGTAAACCAACCTATAACAACTTTCCCCAAAAGAATGTATCCACACTCGACGTCCTCTTTCTCGTGATCAGCGAGACTAATCCTTAGCACCTGGAGGGGGGGGGTTAAGGAAAAACAAAGATAAAAAGAAAGGGGGTGAGATAAATCTCAATAAGTTACTAATGCAACTACATGACATGCTATGATACAATATACAATAATAAATCATAGATAGCACGTAGCAGTTATCACATAACAGATAGCAGCGGAAATAAACACATAAAAAAGGATATAGCCAAGGTTTTCCAAACCGGTACATCCAAATAAAGGATCGCTGCGCAGCTTCAATAATCAACCAATCAACATCTTCATAATAGCATGAAAGCTGAAGAGAAATCCCCGGTACCGGAACAATAACCATAAGAGTGTCACAAAGGACAAGAGCCATGCCACAAAGTCATGCTCGGTAGCTAGATACATTCACAAAGGAACCTAACTTGTCTTTTCCAAGGCCAATCTGGAAAAGGGGTATAGAAGGGGGCAAAACAATGGTCAACATTATAATGGACTTGGCTTTGCCATTATAATCTTTCCCATCGCCCGATGCAACAAATATGCTAGCTGGGCTTCCAAATAAATGCAAAGTAATAATATTTTAGCACGATAAACAACAAAAGATTCCAAAGTAGGGAATCATACCAAGAAGTCACCAAGAAAGTGAAATGAACCAACAACACACAATTAAAGTGTTCCAATAATCTCAATTAACACTTAATCGATTTCCATCAGAAACTTCATCACAAAGGACCCAATTCTATCACTAGAGTGTCCTACAATGTTCACTAAGGTCAACTATAAGGGCACCCAAGACTTAGACCAAAACGCATTCTTCAATCACACAAACCAACAAATGAAAACTTTCAGATGTTCTGTGCGGCCGCCCACCAGGGACTGTGCGGTCGCCCAAACAAGCCCTCAAACAAGAACAAAAGCTTTCAGATAGATGTGCGGTCGCCCAGACATTTTTGGGCGGTCGCCCAATCTTCTGAACTGCTGGAATTCGGGAAGAACAAACTGGGTTCTTCCATATTCATACCAAAACACATTTCAACCAAAATCCAACCCTCTAACTAGTCTACTAATGTACCAAAACAACTTATAAGTCCAAAAAGACTCATACAACAACATTTAACAACCAATATCACGATCAAATCCCAACATTCACACAATCACCATTTTTAACCAAAAACCCAAATAAATTCCACAACCTCATCCAAACTTCAAATATAACAACAAAAGCATTATATGAACACGATATGAATATTTTAACATCAAAATGGGGGAAAAGTAACTTACACGAAAATTCTCAAAGATGACGGAATTCAATTCTTTTTGGCTTCCAACGATTCTATCGACGATCTAAACATTTTTCAAGTTTTAAGAAATGAGAGATTATGAGAGGAAGATGAAGAAAATGAAGAGAGAAGGAAAGAAAGAAAACTTACCACAAATGGAGGAGAGAGGAAGAGGTGTGCTGGGAGAGAGAGATGGAGGTAGAATGTATGATGGAGAAGGGAAGGAGTAGGGAAGGAGTAGGGAAATGATTTAAAAGATTTACACTTAGGCCCCCTCCACTACACTACACACAATTTCTACACTCCCTACTAACAATTAAGACCAAACAATACTACACTAGCACAAATGACCCAAATAAAATGCTAGGCATAATTATTATAACACATAAATATTTAAATAAATAATAACTTAAATAAATAATTAAGCAACTAAACAAATAATAATTATTTATTACTAATAAAATAGAGCCTAGATTTCGGGTCGTGACATTCACTCCCCCTTAAAGAAAATTCGACCCGAATTTTAACGAGACTTACCCGAATTAAAAAGCCACGGAAATTTCCTCTCGATCTCATCTCGGAGCTCCCACGTCGACTCCTCGATATGATGATTCCTCCAAAGAACTCTAACCAACGAAATTCTTTTGTTCCTCAACTCTTGAACTTTAGAATCAAGGATCCGGACCGGTCGTTCCTCGTAAGTCATATCGGGCTCAATATCCTCCGGTACCCTCGGTAACACGTGAGATGGATCATGAACATACTTTCAAAGCATAGAAACGTGGAAACCATTATGTAACCGATCAAAAGATGGCGGTAACGCAAGACGATACGCTAAAAGTCCAACCTTTCCCAAAATCTCAAACGGGCCAATAAACCTCGGAGCCAATTTAGCCTTCTTCCCAAACCTTCGGATACCCACCTTCGGAGATACTTTCAAGAACACAAGATCACCGGTCTGAAAACTAAGATCTCGTCTTCGGTTATCTGCGTAGCTCTTATGTCGACTCTGGACTGTTTTCAATCTATCCCGGATAACTCTAACCTTTTCAACTGAATCCTGAAGCAAATCAATACCCACAATCTTCGCTTCACCAACCTCATCCCAACAAATAGGCGATCTACATTTCCTCCCATACAAGGCCTCAAACGGTGCCATCTCGATACTAGCCTGATAACTGTTGTTGTAAGAGAACTCCACTAACGGTAGGTGTGAATCCCAAGAATCGGAGAAGTCTATCGAACACGCTCGCAACATATCTTCCAAAATCTGAATAGTCCTCTCGGATTGACCATCGGTCTGAGGATGAAAAGCCGTACTGAATCGCAAATCTGTACCCAAAGCTTCTTGAAATGCCTTCCAAAATCTAGAAGTAAACCTCGGGTCTCGATCTGACACAATGCTAACCGGAACCCCATGCAATCTAATGATCTCATCAATGTAAAGGGTCGCAAGCTTCTCCATCGAATACCTGATGTCAATAGGCAAGAAATGGGCACTCTTGGTCAATCTATCCACTATTACCCAAACACTGTCATACTTCCTACGGGTACGAGATAGTCCCGTAACGAAATCCAGAGTCACATGCTCCGATTTCCACTCGGGAATCTCTAACGGCTGAAGTAGTCCCGCGGGTCTCTGATGCTCCGCTTTGGCCTGCTGACAAGTTAGACACTTCAAAACATACTCAGCTATTTCCCTCTTCATATTAATCCACCAAAATTGTTGCTTCAAATCCTGATACATCTTCGTACTGCCCGGATGAATAGTATACCTCGATTTGTGACCCTCATCTAACACTTGCCTCTTTATCCCACCAACATCGGGTACGCACAAATGACCACGGAAAGTCAACACCCCATTCGAACTCCTAGAAAAATCCTCAAAATTATTTTCCTTCATTTTACCCATTACCTTCACTAACTCGGGATCTTCCTTTTGAGCTTCTTTAATCCTCTGAATTAGGGTCGGAGATACCCTAATATTCGCAAAAATGGCCCCATGTCTCGATTCACGAGGAGACCAATCTCAAACATCCTCAAGCATTTTCCACTCACGGACCATCATCGAAGCCACATAAGATTTTCTACTAATCGCATCGGCTACCACATTCGCCTTTCCCGGATGATAAGAAATCGTACAATCATAATCCTTCAACAATTTCATCCATCGGCGCTGTCGGTTGTTCAATTCCTTCTGAGAGAATAGGTATTTCAAACTCTTGTGATCGGTAAAAATCTCAAACTTCGCTCCATAAAGGTAGTGCTTCCATTTGTGCAACGCAAATACTATCGCAGCCAACTCCATATCATGAGTGGGATAATTCTGTTCACTAGGGGTCAACTTCCTCGAAGCATAAGCAATTACTTTCCCGTTCTGCATCAACACACAACCCAAACCCTCTTTCGAAGCATCACTGTAAATCACTAGACCATCACTCCCATTAGGCAAAGTCAAGATCGGTGCGGTAGTCAACCTTTTCTTCAATTCCTCGAAACTCTTGTCACATTTCTCGGTCCACACAAACGGGACATTCTTCCGGGTCAACTGAGTCATCGGAGTAGCGATCCTCAAAAACCCCTCAATAAATCTTCGGTAATACCCGGCTAAACCAAGAAAGCTTCTAATCTCTGTCACTGATTCGGGTCTCTTCCAATCCACTATGGCTTCAATCTTGGAAGGATCCACATAAATCCCGTCTTTAGAAATCACATGACCCAGAAATGACACCTTCTCGAGCCAAAATTCGCACTTACTGAACTTCGCAAATAATTTATCCCTCGCAAGAACGGATAAAACTGTCCTCAAGTGTTGCTCGTGCTCCTCTCTAGATTTAGAGTAGACGAGTATATCATCAATAAAAACCACCACGAAAGAATCAAGATAAGGATGGAAAACACGGTTCATTAAATCCATAAACACGGCCGGCGCGTTAGTCAACCCAAACGGCATAACTAAGAACTCATAATGACCATAACGAGTGCGAAAAGCAGTCTTCGGAATATCCTCCGATCGAACCTTCAACTGATGGTACCCACTTCTCAAATCAAGTTTAGAGAAAACCACGGACCCTTGAAGCTGATCAAACAAATCGTCAATATGAGGTAGAGGATACTTATTCTTCACCGTAACCTGATTCAACTTTCTGTAATCGATGCACAATCTCAAGGAACCGTCTTTCTTCCGCACGAATAAAACCGGTGCTCCCCATGGGGAAACACTAGGGCGGATAAACCCTCGATCAAGCAACTCTTGCAATTGAACCTTTAATTCCTTCAACTCTGCGGGAGCCAATCTATAAAGATGCTTTCGAAATTGGAGCCGTACCCGGCAAAAGGTCTATACAAAATTCTATCTCACGGTCGGGAGGCATATCATACTCGGTAGAGAAAACATCGGGAAATTCCCGGACTACCCGAACACTATCAAAACTAGGGGATTCCTTCCTAGTATCAAGAACACTAGCCAAATACCCCTCACAACCACTATGCAATAATTTTCTCGCTTTCATATAAGAAATTAAGAGAACCTTTCTACTCAGAGGACTAGCCTCAAACACAAATTTAGGCACATTGGGAATAGAAAAAGTAACAGTTTTCTTACGGCAATCAACGAAAGCATGAAACTTGCTCAACCAATCCATACCCAATATGACATCAAAGTCTTGGATAGGAAGAACTACCAAATCCGCACAAAGGACACGACCACAGATAACCACATCACAAGCATGAAAGACTCGATCAGAAATCAAGCATTCTCCTATAGGGGTCGACACCTCTAGCACGTACGGTAAGGACTCGAATGCAGCATTTAACATAGAAGCAAATTGCACAGAAATGTATGAATAAGATGATCCTGGATCTACTAACGCTCGTGCGCTCACACTAGATATAGAAATAATACCTCCAATAACTGTAGGATCATCGGTCGCCTGTTGTTGATTCATGGCATAAACCTTCCCTTGAACTTTGGGCTTTCCCGTAGCGTCCCTTTTCTGACTCTGATTAGTACCAACCCCTGACCCGGATGACTGACCTCGGTACCTCGTGCAATCTCTCGCAAAGTGCCCCATTTCACCACAATTGGTACACTTGCCTTGCTTTTTCCAACACCTATCCTCCGAATGGCCTACCCTCTGCAAAAGGTACAAGGCTTCCTATTCTGAATCCCCGGAGTAGTACCCGGATTCCTCGGTGTGGTTTGCCCCTTAAACTGAGATGATGCTCCTGGGTTACCTCGGTTGTCGGAACGGTGTTGAGGTTGAGATTTAGCATGGCTTCCCGGTTTACCCGTACCCGCAACCTCGGTTTTCCTTTTGTGCTACCCAATATCTTGCCCTATAAGATAGGCACGGTCTACCGCATCCTGAAATGTCACAATCCGTTGGGAAATAAGTTGAGTACGGATGGAGGTCTTCAATCCCCGAATGAATCTCATAACTTTTTGTTCCTCGGTCCTCACCAAATAGTCGCAATACCGGGCTAATTCTATGAACTTAGCCGAGTACTGGGCTATAGACAACAAACCTTGCTCCAAGTTGAGAAGCTCGATCTCCTTTCGGTTTTGATCAACAACCAGAATGAAATGCTCTTTAAACTTACGCACGAACAACTCCCACGCATACACCGTGTGAGTGTCATCCCAACTAGCTTTGACACCTTTCCACCAATGCTCGGCGGCTCCCACAAGCTTATAAGCCGCGAACCGGACCCTATCCTCATCCGTGCAACCAAATACCTCATAAATCTTCTCCATCGACTCAATCCACAACTCGGCTTTCCGAACATCGGGTTCCCCATTGAATTCAACCAGTTTCAGCTTCAGAAATTGTTCCAATCCGTAGCGGGGTGGTGCTTGTTCTACCCTGGGACCTTGATCATGTATGGCCTTCATGGACGCCTCGAACATGCCTTGAAACATAGCACGTGCTTCTTCCCTTGTGTCATTCTGATTCTGCACTCCACTAGAGCCCTCACCTGTTCTCCTTCTAGCCATTGGAAACAATTACCTGCATAAAACATCAACCGTTACTCACTCCGAACACAACTACCCTCCTAGGTCGTACTAGTCCACCTAGACTTATACTTAGAGCTAAACCATGGCTCTGATACCAACTGTCGCGACCCCAAACCCCGCAGGCCCGAGACCGCGATCTGGACGTCGACTTAAAACCAAAACCGTGAAATACTGAAGATAAAATTTTCCTTTTATACTCAAAAAAAATGATAACACAAGGTTTTGTAAATCAACTTGAACAACAAAGTAAAACTAGTATAAACTCCATAATCTTATACACCAAAGTTACAAAATACACAAATCCTAGTGACGTCAATGTTTGGTACAAATATCCCCAAAAGGTTACACATTGATATAATGTAAACCAACCTATAACAACTTTCCCCAAAAGAATGTATCCACACTCGACGTCCTCTTTCTCGTGATCAGCGAGACTAATCCTTAGCACCTGGGGGGGGGGTTAAGGAAAAACAAAGATAAAAAGAAAGGGGGTGAGATAAATCTCAATAAGTTACTAATGCAACTACATGACATGCTATGATACAATATACAATAATTAATCATAGATAGCACGTAGCAGTTATCACATAACAGATAGAAGCGGAAATAAACACATAACAAAGGATATAGCCAAGGTTTTCCAAACCGGTACATCCAAATAAAGGATCGCTGCGCAGCTTCAATAATCAACCAATCAACATCTTCATAATAGCATGAAAGCTGAAGAGAAATCCCCGGTACCGGAACAATAACCATAAGAGTGTCACAAAGGACAAGAACCATGCCACAAAGTCATGCTCGGTAGCTAGATACATTCACAAAGGAAGCTAACTTGCCTTTTCCAAGGCCAATCTGGAAAAGGGGTATAGAAGGGGGCAAAACAATGGTCAACATTATAATGGACATGGCTTTGCCATTATAATCTTTCCCATCGCCCGATGCAACAAATATGCCAGCTGGGCTTCCAAATAAATGCTAAGTAATAATATGTTAGCACGATAAACAACAAAGGATTCCAAAGTAGGGAATCATACCAAGAAGTCACCAAGAAAGTGAAATGAACCAACAACACACAATTAAAGTGTTCCAATAATCTCAATTAACACTTAATCAATTTCCATCACAAACTTCATCACAAAGGACCCAATTCTATCACTAGAGTGTCCTACAATGTTCACTAAGGTCAACTAGAAGGGCACCCAAGACTTAGACCAAAACGCATTCTTCAATCACACAAACCAACAAATGAAAACTTTCAGATGTTCTGTGCGGCCGCCCACCAGGGACTGTGCGGTCGCCCAAACAAGCCCTCAAACAAGAACAAAAGCTTTTAGATAGATGTGCGGTCGCCCAGACATTTTTGGGCGGTCACCCAATCTTCTGAACTGCTGGAATTCGGGAAGAACAAACTGGGTTCTTCCATATTCATACCAAAACACATTTCAACCAAAATCCAACCCTCTAACTAGCCTACTAATGTACCAAAACAACTTATAAGTCCAAAAAGACTCATACAACAACATTTAACAACCAATATCACGATCAAATCCCAACATTCACACAATCACCATTTTTAACCAAAAACCCAAATAAATTCCAAATAAATTGCAACCTCATCCAAACTTCAAATATAACAACAAAAGCATTATATGAACACGATATGAACATTTTAACATCAAAATGGGGGAAAAGTAACTTACACGAAAATTCTCAAAGATGACGGAATTCATTTCTTTTTGGCTTCCAACGATTCTATCGACGATCTAAACATTTTTCAAGTTTTAAGAAATGAGAGATTATGAGAGGAATATGAAGAAAATGAAGAGAGAAGGAAAGAAAGAAAACTTACCACAAATGGAGTAGAGAGGAAGAGGTGTGCTGGGAGAGAGAGATGGAGGTGGAGTGTATGAAGGAGAAGGGAAGGAGTAGGGAAATGATTTAAAAGATTTACACTTAGGCCCCCTCCATTACACTACACACAATTTCTACACTCCCTACTAACAATTAAGACCCAACAAGACTACACTAGCACAAATGACCCAAATAAAATGCTAGGCATAATTATTATAACACATAAATATTTAAATAAATAATAACTTAAATAAATAATTAAGCAACTAAACAAATAATAATTATTTATTACTAATAAAATAGAGTCTAGATTTCGGGTCGTGACATTCACTCCCCCTTAAAGAAAATTCGACCCGAATTTTAACGAGACTTACCCGAATTAAAAAGCCACGGAAATTTCCTCTTGATCTCATCTCGGAGCTCCCACGTCGACTCCCCGATATGATGATTCCTCCAAAGAACTCTAACCAACGAAATGCTTTTGTTCCTCAACTCTTGAACTTTAGAATCAAGGATCCAGACCGGTCGTTCCTCGTAAGTCATATCGGGCTCAATATCCTCCGGTACCCTCGGTAACACGTGAGATGGATCATGAACATACTTCCGAAGCATAGAAACGTGGAAAACATTATGTAACCGATCAAAAGATGGCGGTAACGCAAGACGATACGCTAAAAGTCCAACCTTTCCCAAAATCTCAAACGTGCCAATAAACCTCGGAGCCAATTTACCCTTCTTCCCGAACCTTCGGATACCCACCTTCGGAGATACTTTCAAGAACACAAGATCACCGGTCTGAAAACTAAGATCTCGTCTTCGGTTATCTGCGTAGCTCTTATGTCGACTCTGGGCTGTTTTCAATCTATCCCGGATAACTCTAACCTTTTCAACTGAATCCTGAAGCAAATCAATACCCACAATCTTCGCTTCACCAACCTCATCCCAACAAATAGGCGATCTACATTTCCTCCCATACAAGGCCTCAAACGGTGCCATCTCGATACTAGCCTGATAACTGTTGTTGTAAGAGAACTCCACTAACGGTAGGTGCGAATCCCAAGAATCGGAGAAGTCTATCGAACACGCTCGCAACATATCTTCCAAAATCTGAATAGTCCTCTCAGGATTGACCATCGGTCTGAGGATGAAAAGCCGTACTGAATCGCAAATCTGTACCCAAAGCTTCTTGAAATTTCTTCCAAAATCTAGAAGTAAACCTCGGGTCTCGATCTGACACAATGCTAACCGAAACCCCATGCAATCTAACGATCTCATCAATGTAAAGGGTCGCAAGCTTCTCCATCGAATACCTGATGTCAATAGGCAAGAAATGGGCACTCTTGGTCAATCTATCCACTATTACCCAAACACTGTCATACTTCCTACGGGTACGAGGTAGTCCCGTAACGAAATCCATAGTCACATGCTCCCATTTCCACTCGGGAATCTCTAACGGCTGAAGTAGTCCCGCGGGTCTCTGATGCTCGGCGTTGACCTGCTGACAAGTTAGACATTTCGAAACATACTCCGCTATTTCCCTCTTCATATTAATCCACCAAAATTGTTGCTTCAAATCTTGATACATCTTCGTACTGCCCGGATGAATAGTATACCTCGATTTGTGACACTCATCTAACACTTGCCTCTTTATCCCACCAACATCGGGTACGCACAAATGACCACGGAAAGTCAACACCCCATTCGAACTCCTAGAAAAATCCTCGAAATTCTTTTCCTTCATTTTACTCATTACCTTCACTAACTCGGGATCTTCCTTTTGAGCTTCTTTAATCCTCTGAATTAGGGTCGGAGATACCCTAATATTCACAAAAATGGCCTCATGTCTCGATTCACGAGGAGACCAATCTCGAACATCCTTAAGCATTTTCCACTCACGGACCATCATCGAAGCCACATAAGATTTTCTACTAATCACATCGGCTACCACATTCGCCTTTCCCGGATGATAAGAAATCGTACAATCATAATCCTTCAACAATTCCATCCATCGGCGCTGTCGGTTGTTCAATTCCTTCTGAGAGAATAGGTATTTCAAACTCTTGTGATCGGGGTAAAAATCTCAAACTTCGCTCCATAAAGGTAGTGCTTCCATTTGTGCAACGCAAATACTATCGCAGCCAACTCCATATCATGAGTGGGATAATTCTGTTCACTAGGGGTCAACTTCCTCGAAGCATAAGCAATTACTTTCCCGTTCTGCATCAACACACAACCCAAACCCTCTTTCGAAGCATCACTGTAAATCACTAGACCATCACTCCCATTAGGCAAAGTCAAGATCGGTGCGGTAGTCAACCTTTTCTTCAATTCCTCGAAACTCTTGTCACATTTCTCGGTCCACACAAACGGGACATTCTTCCGGGTCAACTGAGTCATCGGAGTAGCGATCCTCAAAAACCCCTCAATAAATCTTCGGTAATACCCGGCTAAACCAAGAAAGCTTCTAATCTCTGTCACTGATTCGGGTCTCTTCCAATCCACTATGGCTTCAATCTTGGAAGGATCCACATAAATCCCGTCTTTAGAAATCACATGACCCAGAAATGACACCTTCTCGAGCCAAAATTCGCACTTACTGAACTTCGCAAATAATTTATCCCACGCAAGAACGGATAAAACTGTCCTCAAGTGTTGCTCGTGCTCCTCTCTAGATTTAGAGTAGACGAGTATATCATCAATAAAAACCACCACGAAAGAATCAAGATAAGGATGGAAAACACGGTTCATTAAATCCATAAACACGGCCGGCGCGTTAGTTAACCCAAACGGCATAACCAAGAACTCATAATGACCATAACGAGTGCGAAAAGCAGTCTTCGGAATATCCTCCGATTGAACCTTCAACTGATGGTACCCACTTCTCAAATCAAGTTTAGAGAAAACCGCGGACCCTTGAAGCTGATCAAACAAATCGTCAATATGAGGTAGAGGATACTTATTCTTCACCGTAACCTGATTCAACTTTCTGTAATCGATGCACAATCTTAAGGAACCGTCTTTCTTCCGCACGAATAAAACCGGTGCTCCCCACGGGGAAACACTAGGGCGGATAAACCCTCGATCAAGCAACTCTTGCAATTGAACCTTTAATTCCTTCAACTCTGTGGGAGCAAATCTATAAGGTGCTTTCGAAATTGGAGCCGTACCCGGCAAAAGGTCTATACAAAATTCTATCTCACGATCGGGAGGCATATCATACTCGGTAGAGAAAACATCAGGAAATTCCCGGACTACCCGAACACTATCAAAACTAGGGGATTCCTTCCTAGTATCAAGAACACTAGCCAAATACCCCTCACAACCACTATGCAATAATTTTCTCGCTTTCATATAAGAAACTAAGAGAACCTTTCTACTCAGAGGACTAGCCTCAAACACAAATTTAGGAACATCGGGAATAGAAAAAGTAACAGTTTTCTTACGGAAATCAACGGAAGCATGAAACTTGCTCAACCAATCCATACCCAATATGACATCAAAGTCTTGGATAGGAAGAACTACCAAATCCGCACAAAGGACACGACCACAAATAACCACATCACAAGCACGAAAGACTCGATCAGAAATCAAGCATTCTCCTATAGGAGTCGACACCTCTAGCACGTACCGTAAGGACTCGAATGCAGCATTTAACATAGAAGCAAATTGCACAGAAATGTATGAATGAGATGATCCTGGATCTACTAACGCTCGTGCGCTCACACTAGATATAGAAATAATACCTCCAATAACTGTAGGATCATCGGTCGCCTATTGTTGATTCATGGCATAAACCTTCCCTTGAACTTTAGGCTTTCCCGTAGCGTCCCTTTTCTGACTCTGATTAGTACCAACCCCTGACCCGGATGACTGACCTCGGTACCTCGTGCAATCTCTCGCAAAGTGCCCCATTTCACCACAATTGGTACACTTGCCTTGCTTTTTCCAACACCTATCCTCCGAATGGCCTACCCTCTGCAAAAGGTACAAGGCTTCCTATTCTGAATCCCCGGAGTAGTACCCGGATTCCTCGGTGTGGTTTGCCCCTTAAACTGAGATGATGCTCCTGGGTTACCTCCGTTGTCGGAACGGTGTTGAGGTTGAGATTTAGCATGGCTTCCCGGTTTACCCGTACCCGCAACCTCGGTTTTCCTTTTGTGCTCCCCAATATCTTGCTCTATAAGATAGGCACGGTCTATCGCATCCTGAAATGTCACAATCCGTTGGGCAATAAGTTGAGTACGGATGGAGGTCTTCAATCCCCAAATGAATCTCATAGCTTTTTGTTCCTCGGTCCTCACCAAATAGTCGCAATACCGGGCTAATTCTATGAACTTAGCCGAGTACTGGGCTATAGACAACAAACCTTGCTCCAAGTTGAGAAGCTCGATCTCCTTTCGGTTTTGATCAACAACCGGAATGAAATGCTCTTTAAACTTACGCACGAACAACTCCCACGCATACACCGTGTGAGTGTCATCCCAACTAGCTTTGACACCTTTCCACCAATGCTCGGCGGCTCCCACAAGCTTATAAGCCGCGAACCGGACCCTATCCTCATCCGTGCAACCAAATACCTCATAAATATTCTCCATCGACTCAATCCACAACTCGGCTTTCCGAACATCGGGTTCCCCATTGAATTCAACCGGTTTCAGCTTCAGAAATTGTTCCAATCCGTAGCGGGGTGGTGCTTGTTCTACCCTGGGACCTTGATCATGTATGGCCTTCATGGCCGCCTCGAACATGCCTTGAAACATAGCACGTGCTTCTTGCCTTGTGTCATTCTGATTCTGCGCTCCACTAGAGCCCTCACCTGTTCTCCTTCTAGCCATTGGAAACAATTACCTGCATAAAACATCAACCGTTACTCACTCCGAACACAACTACCCTCCTAGGTCGTACTAGTCCACCTAGACTTATACTTAGAGCTAAACCATGGCTCTGATACCAACTGTTGCGACCCCAAACCCCGCAGGCCCGAGACCGCGATCTGGACGTCGACTTAAAACCAAAACCGTGAAATACTGTAGATAAAATTTTCCTTTTATACTAAAAAAAATGATAACACAAGGTTTTGTAAATCAACTTGAACAACAAAGTAAAACTAGTATAAACTCCATAAGCTTATACACCAAAGTTACAAAATACACAAATCCTAGTGACGTCAATGTTTGGTACAAATATCCCCAAAAGGTTACACATTGATATAATGTAAACCAACCTATAACAACTTTCCCCAAAAGAATGTATCCACACTCGACGTCCTCTTTCTCTTGATCAGCGAGACTAATCCTTAGCACCTGGGGGGGGTTAAGGAAAAACAAAGATAAAAAGAAAGGGGGTGAGATAAATCTCAATAAGTTACTAATGCAACTACATGACATGCTATGATACAATATACAATAATAAATCATAGATAGCACGTAGCAGTTATCACATAACAGATAGCAGCGGAAATAAACACATAACAAAGGATATAGCCAAGGTTTTCCAAACCGGTACATCCAAATAAAGGATCGCTGCGCAGCTTCAATAATCAACCAATCAACATCTTCATAATAGCATGAAAGCTGAAGAGAAATCCCTGGTACCGGAACAATAACCATAAGAGTGTCACAAAGGACAAGAGCCATGCCACAAAGTCATGCTCGGTAGCTAGATACATTTACAAAGGAAGCTAACTTGTCTTTTCCAACGCCAATCTGGAAAAGGGGTATAGAAGGGGGCAAAACAATGGTCAACATTATAATGGACTTGGCTTTGCCATTATAATCTTTCCCATCGCCCGATGCAACAAATATGCCAGCTGGGCTACCAAATAAATGCTAAGTAATAATATGTTAGCACGATAAACAACAAAGGATTCCAAAGTAGGGAATCATACCAAGAAGTCACCACGAAAGTGAAATGAACCAACAACACACAATTAAAGTGTTCCAATAATCTCAATTAACACTTAATCAATTTCCATCACAAACTTCATCACAAAGGACCCAATTCTATCACTAGAGTTTCCTACAATATTCACTAAGGTCAACTAGAAGGGCACCCAAGACTTAGACCAAAATGCATTCTTCAATCACACAAACCAACAAATGAAAACTTTCAGATGTTCTGTACGGCCGCCCACCAAGGACTGTGCGGTCGCCCAAACAAGCCCTCAAACAAGAACAAAAGCTTTCAGATAGATGTGCGGTCGCCCAGACATTTTTGGGCGGTCGCCCAATCTTCTGAACTGCTGGAATTCGGGAAGAACAAACTGGGTTCTTCCATTTTCATACCAAAACACATTTCAACCAAAATCCAACCCTCTAACTAGCCTACTAATGTACCAAAACAACTTATAAGTCCAAAAAGACTCATACAACAACATTTAACAACCAATATCACGATCAAATCCCAACATTCACACAATCACCATTTTTAACCAAAAACCCAAATAAATTGTAACCTCATCCAAACTTCAAATATAACAACAAAAGCATTATATGAACACGATATGAACATTTTAACATCAAAATGGGGGAAAAGTAACTTACACGAAAATTCTCAAAGATGACGGAATTCAATTCTTTTTGGCTTCCAACGATTCTATCGACAATCTAAACATTTTTCAAGTTTTAAGAAATGAGAGATTATGAGAGGAAGATGAAGAAAATGAAGAGAGAAGGAAAGAAAGAAATCTTACCACAAATGGAGGAGAGAGGAAGAGGTGTGCTGGGAGAGAGAGATGGAGGTGGAGTGTATGAGGGAGAAGGGAAGGAGTAGGGAAGGAGTAGGGAAATGATTTAAAAGATTTACACTTAGGCCCCCTCCACTACACTACACACAATTTCTACACTCCCTACTAACAATTAAGACCCAACAATACTAATCTAGTACAAATGACCCAAATAAAATGCTAGGCATAATTATTATAACACATAAATATTTAAATAAATAATAACTTAAATAAATAATTAAGCAACTAATCAAATAATAATTATTTATTACTAATAAAATAGAGCCTAGATTTCGGGTCGTGACATTATCTCCCTACATTCTAAACTCTAGTTTAATTTAGTCTTCTTCTCTTAATGTAATCTTTAGCAATTAATCAATAAAACAATTCTCTTTTATTTCCCCTTTTTTTCATTATAATTGATAGCACTTTTATATTAATAAATTGAAGGACATTTATCATTAGAACACCAATAGTAGCAAGACCCGCGTAAGCGGGGCGGAGTGGGTGTTTAAGTACTTCCCACTCCGTCACCTAACCCCCGAACCCTTCTCTTCCCGAATATCTGGTTTTGTACATAAATTGGGCTATTTCTAGGTTTTTCTTATGTTCCTTTAAAAACATAGGTGGCGACTCTAAACAATTAAAACACAAATAGACATCCTAGGATAATTCACCGCTCTAGCCAAGTTGTGGTTTTCCCGGGGTATCTATAGTGGCGACTCTGCTAGGGACTAACTTAGAGGGTTAAACTTGCGTTTTCATCTTTTAGTGTTCTTATTTCTGCATTCTAGACATTCTGGGAAAAAGGTGGGACGCGTGCGCCTCTGGCCTTCTTGGCCTAAGGCGCGCGCCTCCGACCTTCACCACCAGAATCGCCCGCCTCTCATCGCATCCTTCAATTCCATGTTTCTGTGCTAACAATTACTGCAGGGGAAAAAGTTTTTATTTAGGGTCAAGGCAATCCCTTGAACCCACTGATTTGCAGGTTTTCACCCAGAAGCAGGTGCCTCTGCCCGCCTTCTCCTAACGCGCGCGCCTTCTTCACAGGCATCCCAATGCGCGGGCTTCTGGGCGCATTTCCAGAACAGAAACAGTGCACAGATACAGAACAGCTTTGACAATGTTTGGGCAATGGGCCTGCGCATAACTTCTTATACTTTCTGTTTATTTTATCGGTCACACGGGTGATTCGAAAGTTGTAAATTATGTGCTTATTTTTTTTTCTTTTGTTAAAAAAAATAAAAAAAATGTTTTGTCACTTGGCTTGACCTCACACTACATGCACATACTCCTATGAATTGCTCACAATCGAGTCGCACAAGTTCATAACCCCAAACCCGTCGAGGCCCGTCCTAGGAAGTTTCAAGCTCCACCCGACCTTGACTCTTTCGAAGCGGTAAACCTCAACCCGTGGCGTAGTTCATGACTACATGCCGGGGGTGACCTTAAGCATCTCATTAGCCAAGCACAAGCCAACACAATTCTAGTTAGGGTCTAACACTCCGTGACTAAAGTCGGTTTTCATGTGCCGATATTTTCCTAAACTAATGTCTTCAAATCATACATGCCAAGTGGTTATCATGGACGAAATAAAACTCCGTCCCCAAGTGGTTATTATGGAAGAAAATAAAAATCCGTCCCCACATGTATGCTTTACTACATTAATAAGAAAAAAAAGAGTCATTTTTCCTTATGTGGTTGAGTCTTTTTTCTTGTTTGTGGGTTAAATAATTTTACCCAAAAGGTATTTGTGGGCCATCCTAAGATCAACCGTGTTCTTCAAATAGGTCCAATAGCTTTCGACAGCAACAACAACGGTGACAATCTTTCCCGATCCAACGAGGATATAGCCAACATGATCAAAGCACTGAAAGGACAAATTGATGCACTCGCCGAGAATGCCCGACGCAATGATGATTTGTGGCAAGCCCGTCTCAAGCATGAGAGAATGGCCCATAAGAAAGAATTTGCTATGCTCGAGAACCAATTGAAGGAGCTCACAGATGAAGGAAAAATGGTCCAAAGCATTGATAACAGTTTGGTCAACACTATCATGTCCAACATTGACCAACGTTTTAGTGGGCTAAATTTGAACAAAGGCCCAAGCTCCGATCTCCATCAAGCTTCTCTTCTCATGAGAACTATGGTGGCCCTTCCCGAGAAATTCAAGATGCCCGATATTGGCAAGTTCAAGGGAAACTCTTGTCCCGATGCTCACATCGACTCCTATATTTGCGCCATGCTACCGAAGAAAGTGTCTCCTCAAATAATGGCACAATGCTTCCCACTCACTCTTGATGGGGTCGCAAAAGATTGGTATATGGGTCTCCCGATTTCCACCCGCCTCAATTGGGATGCCGCTATGCTTGCCTTTAAGTTACAATATGAAGGCAATTACATGCACTGTCCCACGAAGAAAGAATTGGAGAACACCATGCAAGAAGGCAATGAATCATTTGGGGACTGTTCTCGCCGTTGGAATAACAAGTTAGCCGAGATTGTGGATAGGCCCTCAATGAAGGAACAAACGGACATCTTCTTGAAATGTTTGCGAGAATTAGAGTTGACAATTTGCTCCAAGAAGTGGCCGAGTCCTCCTATGAGACAAGCTTCAACGAAGAAGGGTTCCCGAGCAATCCGAGCAACGACATGGAAGAATGTAGTGACATGGAAGACTACAACGACAATGACGACTACGACATGGGGGACGACGACATCAACCTCCGTTTCTCTTTCTCTACCTAGTAATAGGAAAAAAAAAGAGTCAAAGTCCTCTAATGTGTGCATTAAGTTTTCTTCTTTCCAATTAAAGTTTGAGTTGGTCTCCTCAAATAAAAGTCGTTCTTGTCCTCATACACTATTATAAGTTGTTCAATTTAATTCTTGGCAAAATGATGAAAAGATGTCTAAACAAGTTTTAGAACGAAGGCCATCACTTGAACGCCTATGGGCTAAACATCGTGACGAAGGCGACAACATCAACGATGAAACCAAGAAGCAAAACAAGGTAGAGCAACATCAAGCAAATTTTTAAGGGGAATATAAAAAAAAAAAAAAAAAAAAAAAGCTCGTTAGGCTGAACTCTTCAAAACAACCTAGGCAAAAGTTAGAGCACAAAAAAAAAAATCCCACTCAATCAAAGAAGTACACGATTAACATCATTCCACCAACAAAGGACGAAGCAACAACAATTCATCACGACGAAAGGAGAATCCACAAGAACTACGGTGACCTGAGCCTCTACACTAGAGGAATGTAGGCAACCTGCGGGTCCGGTCTCATGCAAGAAAGAAGATATGTTTAGCCTTAATGCGTTATGGTGATCGGCCTTCATCTCGAACTTGTCAAGACATCTTTGTAGGAGTCATTTTCCAATGAATTAATCGCCAAAAAGATCGAACAACTTTCTTAGATTTGGAATCGCTTTGCATTCTTTATCGAGTCTAGGAGCTTCTTATCTTTCAGCGATACTCCCAATTTCTTGCAATCAAATTGGGGCTTTCTTTATTTTCTCTCTTAAAGACTTACTTGCCTTCGTAAGTCATTCAAAAAATATATAAATACATGTCAATACTAGGGGCTACTTCCCTAGTCGAGTCAATGCCACTCATCATTAGTGACAAAAGGTCTCCACCGCAAAATCACATGTCTCTCATCCTCAGCTAGAGTCAATGCACACTTCCTCATCAATTGAGTAAAAAAAAATGAAGACGCAAAAGAGATGCCCGCTAGATTGAAAACCCGAAAGGGCGGTCTAGGCAAAAAACAGGGTGCGTCATAAAAACAATGAGAGAGTGAGAGGGAGAAGGGAAGAGAAATGGAGATCCCCAGCCTCTAAAGAAGACAAGTTCTACATTGAATCTCCTCAGCAAGTCAATTCCCCACCGAGTCAACTTCTTAATTACAAAGGGCTCGACAAGATATGACACAATCAAAGGTCGTTTTGGGTTATTGGCATAAGAGAGGTTGTTCTTGCAATATCCATTCTTGGGTTCATGTGAAAGAAGCCCCATGATAACCGAGATCCATCCGATAATGAGCCCATCATTGAAGGGTACGATGTTGCACAAATAGTCCCCAGTGATTCAATTGGTTTGGACAGCGAATGGCAACAACGTGTGACTCAGTTTTCAAGCTTATTCAAGCGTGTGCCCCTACAGTATGTTAAAAGGCTTCCCGAGAATGGAGTAGCTCTTGCCATGTCCTCCTATGTTTGTTCCCTCGCACGAGGATGAGTCTCTTGCTTTGCTCAACAAACGATGACGCCCTAAGGGCTATGTGACTCAAGAACGAGAGCTTCTTTTGCTTCATTTGACAGTTAATGAGCCCTAGGAGCTACGCTCAAGGAAGATGTGTGAGACTATCCACAAAGTCTCGTAAGAGAAATGTCGAAGGGCCTTCATGTCATGTGTGCTTGTGCCTATTCCCCCAATCAAGAATGGGCCTTTCTTGCTCCACTTATAATCAATGGTGGCACTCTAGGGGCTACGCTTAAGTTTGAAAGTCTCCCTTAGCAAAAATGCAACTCACTTCACCTCACCCAACGGTGGCCATAGCAAAGCCATATGCAACATTGGAAGCATCCTCAGTTTTGGCACCAAAGGTCTCAAGGGGCTTCGCAATGTACAATCTTTTGGGATACAGTGTTACAGTAATCTGAGCAAAGGGCAATATTGGGGCTTCGCAATCTACAATATTTTGGGCTACAGCATTACAGTAATCCGAGCAAAGGGAAATATTGGGGCTTCGCAATTGACAATCTTTTTGGGATGATACCCGAGCAATGCAATTTGGGAGTAGTCTTATGGCTTCATGAAAGCGATCAAGCTTCATCAAATGTCTTCTGGTTTGAAAGGAGGGCTCCGATGTTATGAATGAATTTGATGATTCTTATGTTGTGACTTACGACAAGATTACGAAGGAAGTCTTAGAGAAAAGGAAAAAGATTCAATATGCTAAACTCTATCAAAACATGGTTATAGCGGGAAATGCCATGGCCAATCCCAATGTTTTTGCAATTCAGCACCTCCTTCTCCAAGATCAAAAGCAAAAAGTGTGGCTCTTGCGCCTCAAGTACTAGTTGCATCCGAAGATCCGTCTTTAGTTCAACTCAAGAAGACTCAAGCAAACATACCCATTTGGGACCTTATCACGCCAAGACCTTATCATCCACAATCTCTCTCAAGACATTTTCCGAATACCTTGCTACACGTGGGCCTTCCACCACTTGGGTACCAACCACAAAAAGGGTCATTCATCTCTAAGAAAGAGAAAGGAGGAGATCAACATCAAGATTTCTACCAAATGGTGCAATGCCAAGCCGATTCCAAGATAATTTGGGACTTTACATCGAAAGGTCTTCACATTTCACCATCTTGAAGCTCGCAAATAATAAGTACATGATATTTGGGGCTTGGCAACCTCTCGAATCTTGGTATCAATAATCTTCTCTTGGGACTTTCTCACGTCAACAACAAAAGACGATTCATTTGAATGAGACAAGAGCTGATTTATCTTGGGGATTCATGAGTAACTCAAAGTATGGCATCAAAGGCGTTCTAGGGGCTTTCCAATCAGCAACCCCTTATCTCGGCATCAAAAGTCTTTTAAAGCCCCATAATCAACAAATCTCTTGGGGCTAGACACCAATCTTCGTTGGACACAACGGCGACAATGACAGAATTCATGTGAGGCAATCCAAACTTCGACCGAACATGATTTGATCTTGGTTTGGCTTTACAAACACACAATGGCTAAAATGGTTCACCCACGAACTAAAAAAAAAAAGACGATTTTTTTTATTTGTCTTTTTCTTTTTCTTGTCTCCTTACTTGTATAAAAGTATGTGCTTCATTTTACTTTGCTCCTAACTTCCTCCCCAGCATTCTCCATCATCCTTGAACTACGCTGGTCTGATTCCTTTCAAGGGATATGTAGTCAGCCTTTGGCACGACCAACCCATCATTCAGAATGTCATCTCACCAACATTCCATCGAAAACAAAATCACGGACATTCTTCATCAAAGCCACAACATCTCCATCCCCAATCAAGCGGCCATGGTAAGTGAAGGTATGAACATCATTCATTAATACTTTCCTCAAAAATCACACAGCACACAAAAGCAATTTCTTCATTCTTGCAAATCTCTCTCTCAAGCAATCTCTGCTTTCCAAATCATATCACACCACAATCACAATTTTCTCTCAATTTCTATTTCATATCTCACACAAGCACATATATTTCCAAAACCATACATATAACAGGTACAAGCATTCATCAAACGGATTCACTAACGGATTCGTCAACAAGGGTTCACTAACGGACTCATTCAAGGGATTCACCAACGGATTCATCAAACGGATCCCCTAAAGGATTCGTCAACAAGGGTTCACTAACGGACTCATTCAAGGGATTCACTAATTGATTCATCTAACGGATTCACCAACGGATTCGTCAACAAGGGTTCACTAACGGACTCATTCAACGGATTCACCAACGGATTCGTCAACAAGGGTTCACTAACGGACTCATTCAAGGGTTCACCAACGGACACATTCAATGGATTCACTAACGGATTCATCTAACGGATTCACCAATGGATTTTTCAACAAGGGTTCACCAACGGACTCATTCAAGGGATTCACTAACGGATTCACCAACGGATTCGTCAATAAGGGTTCACCAACAGACCCATTCAATGGATTCGTCAACAAGGGTTCACTAACGGACTCATTCAAGAGATTCACTAACGGATTCATCAAACAGATTCACCAACGGATTCGTCAACAAGGGTTCACTAATGGACTCATTCAAGGGATTCACTAACGAGTTCATCAAGCGGATGCACTAACGGATTCGTCAACAAGGGTTCACTAACGGACTCATTCAATGGATTCACCAACGGATTCATCAAACAGATTCACTAACAAATTTGTCAACAAAGGTTCACTAACGAACTCATTCAATGGATTCACCAACGGATTCACTAACGAATTTGACACACCTCATCTATCTACAAAAACCGCACACACAGGGAGCACACCCCTATCTCGCGCAATTTCAAATTCCTGCTTTCATCGAGTCTTTGCTTTCTTTTTCTTTATCGATGTCCTCGGCGGTTATTTTTCTTTCGTCGACGCATTTTGCTTTGCAATCCACGTCACTGAGGGGCTCTGTAGACACCCCGCCTTGGACCTTTCACTGTCACGCCCCGAAAATCTCACAAATCCATAAATATAAATTTTTTTATAATATACATCTCCAAAATGTAATACACCAAACCGGGCGCGTGAATTCAACTAAAAACCAATACCATCAAACAACACCTCAACGAGATTATAACTCGGAGACTAGAAACAAATGCGGAAGCAAGAACAACTATTAACAAAAATACCCAAAGTACAACCGTATATACAACACACTGAACGACTACGAACCCACAATAAAATACAGAAAGGCTCCGAAGAGCAACTATCCCAATTACGATCAACCTGCTCAGAAGATTCCCGCTACAAAGGGCCTCACAACGCTACCACTTGCTTTCCTGGGGGGGGGGTTAAGGAAAAACAATTTGAAACAAGAAACGGGGTGAGATAAAATCTCAGTAAGTTACTAAATGCATCTACATGGCATAATATCATGCAAATCAATGATAACTGAACAAGTAAATCACGTAACAACAATTGAGAAAGCTCCCTATCGCCAACTGTCCCATACCAGTTGGAAATAACGACTAACTCATCATGCAGCACATAAGACTGAAATAAACACGTAACAAAGGATACTTAGCCAAGGTTTCACCAAACTGATAGAACAATCGCTGCGCAGCTTCAACCGATCAACCAAGCAACAACAGCAGAATAACCACCGAATAGAACCCCGGTCAGAACCGACCAATCAATCAATCAACCCATCAAGCCGTCTTCATAGTAGCATAAAAGCTGAAGAGAAACCCGGTACCGGAACCAATAACCATAAAAGTGTCACAAAGGACAAGGACCATGACACAAAGTCATGCCCGGTAGCTACATACATTCACAAAGGAAGCTAACTCATCTCTTCCAAGGCCAATCTGGAAAAGGGTAAAGAAGGGGGCAAAACAATGGTCAACATTATAATGGACTTGGCTTTGCCATTATAATCTTTCCCATCGCCCAATGCAACAAATATGCCAGCTGGGCTTCTAATTAAATGCTAAGTAATAATATTTTAGCATGAACAAACAACTTAAGGTTCCAAAGTAGGGAACCATACCAATTAATCACCATAAAGATGCAACGGTTACTCATGAAGAGTTTAACAACAGCGATAACAAGAATTTCTCATGAAGAGCACAACAACGATAAACAGAATTTCTCATAAAGAGCACAACAACGATAATTATTAGAATACGATAATTCCATAAAGAGGAACCATACCAGATACATTCCAAAGATGATACCCACAAGTTACACATAAGGAACACAACCCAAACGGTCGCTGACAAATAGTACAACGACTATAACTCAAAATTATCCTAAACGTTTACTAATAAAGATGTACTAGGACTATGAACTCAACCATATCATCACATCTGGAATTCCAAAGTAGGAAATCAGAATGAATACACCTTAAGGTTAATCAAACCGTGGTACCCAATTATCAATTCACGCTTTACCTCCGTCCTTAACGAACCAATTCTAAACACCCCAAACGAATCTAAAAGGTTATCCTTATTAGAACATGAACACGACCGGACTGAACCCTGCTCTTTGGTGCTCAATAACATCCCTCTAGGTACTATAGGACATCGCCTAAAACCTAGACTAAGTCCTACTCGAAAATCAATTCGATTGGAACAATCACGAACACATCATAAGATGCCCAAACATTCCCAAACAATACTTGATCAAATTACATAACACCATTGTTCACAAAGGAACCAATTTCAATTACTAAAGAGTTCCACGGTGCCCAACTCAATCAACTAGAATAGTACTACGGAACCTAGACCGAGACTACACCTTGATCTTAAACCTCAACAATAAGATAACCATTCTGGTCTGGAACCATGCGTCCAATAGAACCATTGCGTAGTACTCAAGAAGAGCTTTCCAACGATAGTTTACACGTCCAAAACGGAGTCCGGACGAAGAAGTTATGGCCTCCGGAAGATTGAACGTAAAACGGACAATTTATAAAAAGTGTTCGGCCGGACAAAGAGAAAAATCCCTGTTTTAGCTCCGAATTTCACTCCTTTCGTTCTAAATCTTAGGAGTACCTATATATACTTCTATCCTAACATTTAAAGGCAAGAAAACTCAATTCATGTGCCTCTAAAACCCAAATAATCCCAAAGTTATTAAAGATCATAAAACTAAATTTCACATCACGAACTTAATCACAAGGGACTCAATTCTATCATTAGAGTGCACTACAATGTTCACTAAGGTCAACTAGAAGGACACCCAAGACTTAGACCAAAACGCGTTCTTCCATCACACAAACAAACAAAATGAAAACTTTCAGAGGACTGTGCGGCCGCCCAAACGGGACTATGCGGTCGCCCAACAAGGCCCTCAACCAAGAACAAAAGCTTTCAGAAAAATGCGTGGTCGCCCATATGTTTTTGGGCGGTCGCCCAATATCCCGGAATTGCCAGAAATCGGGAAGAACAACATGGGTTCTTCCATTTTTAACCCAAAACACATTCCCACCAAAAATCCAACATTCCAACTAGTTTACTAATGTACCAACACAACTAATAAGTCTAAAAGACTCATACAACAACATTTAACAACCCAAAATCAAGAATCAAATCCCACATTCAAGATTTCACCATTTTAACCAAAAACTCAAATAAATTCCAAATAAATGGCAACCTCATCCAAACTTCAAATATAACAACAAAAGCATTATATGAACATGATATGAACATTTTAACATCAAAATGGGGGAAAAGTAACTTACCCGGATTTTCTCAAAGTTGTCGGAACTCGAATATTTTTGGCTTCCTACGATCCTATCGACGATCCAAACAAGATTCATGTTTTAAGAAATGAGAAATAATGAGAGGAAGATGATGGAAATGTAGAGAGAAGTGAGAGAGAAAACTTACCCTTTCTTGACAATGGAAGAGAGAGAGAGAAATGAGATGGGAGTGGAAGGGAGGATGAAAGTGAGGGAGGTGAGGGGAAAAGAGAGAGTAAGCAGGATGATAATTTAGAATTTACACATAGTCCCCCTCCCAATCACACTAACTCAATCATCTTATTTTCCCCACTAACATATAAGACCCAACACTTCTACACTAGCACAAGTGACCCAAATAAAATGTTAGTCATAACTTATTATAACACATAAAATGCACACATAAATTATTAATTAAATAATAATTTAAATAAATAATTAAGCAAATAAATAAATAATAATTATTTATTACTAATAAAATAGAGCCTAGTTTTCGGGTCGTAACACCTTTCACCCCGATTGCATACATATGTGAATACCCCTTTCCGATGAAGCGACGCATGGGAAGTATCTTGTGATTATTTTTATTTACTAAAGGGAATATTCATAACGACATTAAAATTATGAGAGTAGCCACGCCGTTTTAATTAAAGCCAAAACATTGAAAAAAGCATCTTTAATGGGTTCGGGGGTCAAATTACAACAAGAGAAGAATATTGGATGTTATCACTCCTATTGCCCGAATGATCGGTCTTTCTATCATCATGAATGTGTTAGTAGTGTGTTAGTGATTTAGACCGGATCCGAAGATTGCCTACGTTCCTCTCAATGTGAGAAGCTCAGGTCAACGTAGTTCGCAGAGAATTAGAATAGGCAGAAGAATCGGGATCATGCATAATGATGGGGAATTACCTAAAGATTAGGGTTTAGAAGTAGTTCCTAGATCATCCTCGGGTTGATGAACCCTAGATCATCATCGGCTATGAAATAACATGTAATTATGAAGATCGCAACCCTAAATATAGCATAAATAAGGTTTTAATCTATGAACACGAAGAACATGCGAAGAACATATTATGAACACATGAATGAACATGCAAAGCATATGAAGAAACTATGAATAAACATGTAAGAACATGAATATAAAAGATCTACATTAAAAATGATGCAAGAACATGAAGAAAAAGTTAGAAAACTTACCTATGTTGGCAAGAAATAAACCTTTGATCTCCTTGAGTGTTTGAATGCTTTATTAGGGAGAAAATTGTGTTTAAGAACTCTAAAATTCGGACTTAAAGCTCTCAAACTCGGGATCCTAAACCAATGGGATGGAATTGGTTTATATAGTAAACTGAGGGGAAGATCTGACGGTCAGGATTATCCGGAGCAAGGTTGGCCGCCTGGCCATGACTGCAGCCGGTGACAAGAGTGGCCGCGTGGCCAAGGTTGGGGCGTGGCAAGGTTGGCCGCGTGGCCAAGGATGCAGGCTGACGTGATTTTCAAGCTAGGGTTTCTGCATGGTTTTAAGGAAACCATAAATTACCTATTTTGATAGATTTTGTCATAAATGAGGTATTTCGGGAATCCGGGACAAGTCTTTGCAAGGTTTCTAATTCCTATAAAGTCCTTGTATTTTTGGGAAAGTCCTAATAAACTCATTTTCAGATCGGGTACCAACAATAGCCCCTCGGCGACGCTTCTTGCAAGGCAATGTGGGGTCGACGATAAAAGAAGGATCCGTCTGAAACATGAGTTTCAAACAGATGAAAGGTAAGGGAACGGCTGAACCTTGGCAGCCGACCTACGTATCCGCGGGGGAATCAAGCCAAACGTAGTTCAAATCTGATGGGAAATTGGGAATGACTGTCCTCTGATGGGGAGCAACGTCTTCTATTGGGGAAAGTGCACCTGCTGGGGATGATAGATGACCGCGTCGGTCGGGTGGCTGAACCTTTTCAGGTTTCCTACGTATCCTCAGAGGAATCAAGCTGGTCGTAGTTCAGAGATGTTGGGGAAATAAACGAGACACCGGACTTCTGCTAGGGATAACAAACCTATAGACACTATCCTGTATGAAGATCAAACGTTCGTTAGGGAAATGAAACATCGGACTCCTGCTGGGGATAACAATCCTAAGGATACTATCTTGTATGAAGAATGAACATTCGTAAGCAATGAAGTCATTTGGGAAAAATAAAGACTACGTCGTCTAAATAATCCCAAGATGGAATGGTAAACGCAATTAGGATCGCCAGGGTTCCTGCCGATCGCACTAAAGTAATAGATGCTGGATCTCTCGTAATTAGAAACGCCCGGGTCTCTGCCAATCACGATCGATCTAGGATGCGTATGACATAGAGGCGCCGAAGTCTCTGCAATCATACGAATCCTAAGCAAATATTTGGTGAAGAATGGAAATTTTAAGGGGCTTTCTGTACCCAAAGGTAACGAATATCAGTCAAAGTAGTGCTAAGGGCACCTAAAATGAATTAAAGGGAAAAGATCAGGGGCAAAAAAGGAATTTTATCTGAAGGGAAAAGGTTGGCCGCGTGGCCAAAGTCACTGAATTGCAATAGTGGCCGCGTGGCCAAGGACGGTGAATGGTCAGATCTCCTTCACGCGGATCGCTGATCTGACGGCTGGGATTGCGAGGGCATAAGTGGCCGCGTGGCCAAGGTCGCCATCGGGCTGACTCCTTGGTCATATCACCAGAAACTCTCCCTCTTCTCCTTCTTTTCTTCTTTCTTCTTCTTCCTTCCTCCATTGTAGACGAGTTAGAGAGAGAAAATTAAGTTTTAGAGAGAGAAAGCTTGGATTTTGATAATTTTGAAGACTTCATTTCACATATTTCTTGAAGCTATGGCAGATTGGATCAATGAGGCATTATTTGGGGATTTTACGGGCCAAGGTGGGTATATGCTTCCACAACAAGAGCAACAAGGAGAGGGGCACGGTGATGCTCAGGGCGAGGGAAATGTAGGGGCTGACCCAGGAGCGGGTTTTGAAGCGGCGCCCTTGATTCCACGGGGCGGTTTGAGACCACGAGCGGCGACTCAAAACTTTCGCGACGGCCTTCTTCGGTCAACATTTGATCAAGACTACGATTTCTACATCGACTCAGAGCGTCACTGGTCGATGGGCCTTCCGGAGACACGAGAGGTAAATTTCAAATTTTCGCTCCTCTCATTTTCACATTTTTTGCACTTTTGTACAAAATATATATTGCTAGAATCATAATTTGCTAGAAATGTAGATTGCTAGAAATGTAAATTCCTAGGGGTGTAACATACCTGTGTTGTGTTTACCTGCAGAGGATCAAGGCTCGTGGGTCAACAGTGACTGTGGGCAAACTGTGGGCGTCTCTGCCGGAGGGACCGGGCGGTTTGCGTGCTCGGATCGAGGCTATGGGGTTTGGCCCATTCTTTGACAGTGTCCACATGGTTGGGGGCACCCTGAAGGTGGCGGCGGTGATAGAGGTGTGCAGGGAGTTCTGGTGGGACACCACCCATACCTTCCACTTCAGTTGGGGAGAGATTACCATCACGCCGACGAATTTCGCGGCTATCACGGGGTTCAGGTTCACTACTACCCCTTTGCCTTTTGATGAGAGCTTGGCGGAGCGACGGGACTATAGACAGGCTCTGCTGGGAGTTGACACTGATCTGGGAGGAGGTGTCAAGGGTTATGGAGTGGAGGCCGGGAAGGTGAACCGTTTGGTGGAGATGGCTATTGAGGCCTTTGGTAGGGGGGAGTATGATTTGGATTGCTTGGTCCGGCTGTTCTTATGGTACAGCTTTTCAGAGATCTTGTTTCCCAGTGGGGCTACTGTCTGCCGGTACTCACTGCTAGGGGCTTTGGTGGATTTGGACCAAGTTGGTGGGATTTCTTGGGGCGGAGCCGGTTTGGCTGAGATTTACCGGGCATTGGACCATTGCTCGAGGGCTAGCTCGTCGGCCTTTGACGGGTTTCAGTTCGCCTTTGAGGTATGCTCTTGACTAACCTTCCTTTCACTTGTTAAGATTTTTGCTCTATCTTTTGGTCTGAAATGTCTCCTTCATTGTATGCACAGGCTTGGGTGTACGAGATCTTCGGTGTCGCCCCTTTTCAGTAGGTGATGAGTGCCAACAAGGTTGTTCCCATCATGTCGTACTGGTGCAAGAGCAACAGGGCTCCCTCCCGCAGGAACCGGGACAGGAAGACGGTAGATGCTGCTGATCTGAGGAGGGTGTTCGCGATGTCTGAGCCTATCGGGGTTAGATTTTACCCATGGAGTCCGGCCTATGAGGCTTCGGTGGGTCCCCATGTAGTGGAGTTGACCGCTTCTAGGGTTCTGCTTGTGGGTCTTACCGGGGAGGCCATGTATCTTGGAGAGAGGGTGGTTCGTCAGTACAGGACTGGTGCGTTACCGTGGGCTCCTCATGACCCTCCTCGGGATATGCTCTGTCCCGCGAGGTTGGCGACTTTCTTGGCTCCCACTCCGGCAGAGCATTACAGAGGGAGTGACGACTATGGCGGCTACGTGCGAACACGACTGATCAGCCCTCAGGTTCGGGCCAGGATGTTATCGGGAGAGGGATCGAGCTCGGCCCGGTATGTTGGTCGGAGTCGGCCTTTGGTTGACATGCCCCTTCGCTCGAGTAGCGTGAGAGTGATGAGGGGCGGCCAGGAGGTGGAGCTTAGCTTGGAGCCGACTGATGCGGATCTTGTTGAGGAGACATTCATTCCTCCGCCCGATACTGGGGTACGGCTTTGTGCTTTATATTAGTCATGTTCGCACACACTTATTTCTTTCTGCATTGTAATCATTGCCTTGGTTTCCCTTTCAGGTGACTAGGGAGGCATATATCCATTCAGCCCAGCGGGAGAACGTGTTGATGCGCTTACTGAGTGAGGCATACCATTCATGTACTTGTCAGAGGGACGACGTTGCGTCACCCCAGCGTCGAGAATGGTCTCCGAATGGTACGGGTTCTTCTCACACTGGTGGTCGAGCGGTTCGGGGACGGAGTTCGGGTGCCGGTAGCTCTTGAGCTTTAGCGCGGCATGGAGACACCACGGAGGAGGATTCTGATTAGGCCAGGCCCATTTTCTTTTATTTCCCTGTATTATTAGCTGGTAGAGAGCAGAGGGATATGTATGTATAGAACAGATATTCAAAATGCATGTATGTATATTATGTTCTAAAATGCAATTTTATTATAGGAGCCTACTTGTGCAAACTAGTTATTTTACAAATGTTCCTAATTTTATACAATGCATGAGCCACGGGACGGGGCAGGTACGTAGTTGCATGGATCCGTTACGGAGTGGGAGGAAACAAACCGGATTTCTTCATGGAGCGATGTTGGCCGCATGGCCATGGCAAGGCCCGGAGAAATGTTGGCCGCATGGCCATGGCAAGGCCTGGAGCAATGTTGGCCGCGTGGCCATATCTTCCAAGATCACAAGTGGCCGCGTGGCCAAGTCTGTAGTCGGCTCTGCTTTTCCTTTTCCCGGAAAGAGTGGGAGTCCGTACCCTATTTAATGAACCCTTTCCAGCCACAAAAACGTACCAGCAACCTTTTGAGCAGTTTTTTGAGTTCCTTTTAGCCAATTTGCTTGCTCTTTGCCATGGATCATGAGGCTAGGATCACAAGTCTTGACAAAAAAGTCTTTATAACCTCTTTGGAGAAGTGGGTTGCCAAACTTCCTGGTTCTAGTCGTAGGAAACTTGATGACCGGTATGGGATAAAGTGTCTTTGGTCACTTTTGCACATGAACTCCAATACCAACCTCTTGCAAGCTTGTGGTAAATTTTGGAATGATACCCTCCATGTCTTCAACTTTTCATTCAACGAGATGACACCCACTTATGAGGATATCGCGGCATTATGTGGCTATGAAGGGAAGGGTAAGGTTGCCTTGCCTTTTGGCTTTGTTTGCTTGAGGGAGAAGTTGATGACCTTTGGCGTGCCGGCGGAGGATTTTGATAAGTATGCTAGGGGCGGCCATGTCGACCTTTCTTGGATGCCACAACACTTTATGCACATGGATGTGGCCTCTGACCGTTCCTTAGACCATCTTGCGCTATGTCTGTTTGCCTCTATCCTTTTCCCTTCTGAGGTTGGATTTGCTAGTGAGGGGTGTTTGGGCATGGTGAATTCGGCTCGCTCAGGTTATGACATTGTACCGGCCATTCTTGGGGAGATGATCTGTGGGATTCCCCATCTCGCGGCTTATGGTAGGATGCCTTGTGGTAGTGATAGGCTTTTGACCATGTGGTTGCAAGAGAGGCTTCGAGTGAATAAACCGGCGGCTTTTCTGAAGGTGGCCCCATGGATGCACCGCATTAGAGGCATGGCGGAGCGGTTTGAGGGCATGACTCTCAAAGGTTGGGAAAAGTATTTGGCGGAGATGGTGACTAACGACATTCAGTGGGTGGCGCCCCATTGGCACATTCATTCTGTGAGGGAGAAACAAGTGGGACTTCACATGATCAAAGTTCCGGCCCTTTCTGGGACTACCTTTTACTACCCCGCTAGAGTGCTTCGTCAGTATGCTTTGGTACAGACCATCCCGGAGGGTTGGGATGAGGAGAGAGATGATTTTCCCTTTGGGATACTACATTTGGATGATAGTGCCTCAGTCCTTCTTTCTCAGATGTGGGGCGAGGCCGTCTTTAGTCGTAGGACCTTCCTCACACGCTCTAGCAACACCTTCCTGCCACGCGAGTATTTGGATTGGTATATGGGGAGACTTGGGCATGCGGAGCAGACTCTAGAGACCCTAAGGGGCACTATTTTGGGATCCTGTGCTCCAAGTTTTTCATTGAGAATTAAGGAGGCTGAGGCTTATGAGAGGAGGATGAGTAAGAGCGTGGCTAACGGAGGCGGAGAAGAAGTGGGGGCGTCAAAGAAGAGGAAGGGCGAAGAGGCTCCTAATGTCACGACCCGAAATATAGGCTCTATTTTATTAGTAATTAAATGATTTTTATTTAATTATTTGCTTATTTATTTATTTAAATTATTATTTATTTAAATATTTATGTGTGCATATTATGTTTCATAATAATTATGCCTAGCATTTTATTTGGGTCCTTTGTGCTAGTGTAGAAGTGTTGAGTCTTATTTGTTAGTGGGGAGTTTGTTTGTAGAGAGTAGTAGTAAGGGAGGGGTCTAAGTGTAAGTTTGGTTTTAATCATCTTCCCCCTCCTCCCTCACCTCCCTCACTCTTTCACTCATCTTTCCCAGCCATCTCTCTCCCTCTCTCTAACATTTGGGTAAGTTTTCTTTCCCTTACTTCTCTCTTCATTTTCTCCATCTTCCTCTTGTTATTTCTCATTTCTTAAAACATGAATCTTGTTTAGATCGTCGATAGGATCGTAGGAAGCCAAGAAATTTCGAGTTCCGGCAACTTTGAGAAAATCCGTGTAAGTTACTTTTCCCCCATTTTAATGCTAAAATGTTCATATCATGTTCATATAATGTTTTTATTGTTATATTGGAAGTTTGGATGAGTTTGCAATTTATTTGGAATTTATTTGGGTTTTTGGTCAAAAATGGTGATTTTGAAATGTTGGTTTTGATTCTTGGTTTTAGTTTATATATGGTGTATTTAGATCCCCTTTCTAGTTAAAAGATGTTTGGGTACCTTAGAAACCTTGTTGGGAGTGTTGATTTTGAGTATTTGGTGTTTTGGGTGAGTTTTGGCCCGAAAATGGTGAACCTTGGATGAATCTGGGCTTTGTTCATCTGGCACGGTCGTGCTCCTTTATTTGGCACGGTCGTGCCACAATTCACTTTCCCTCTCGTAAGGTTTGGCACGGTCGTGCTCTTTTATTTGGCACGGTCGTGCCACAATTCCCTTTTCTCCCGTCTTGGTTGGCACGGTCGTGCCATTTTCTTAGGCACGGTCGTGCCAAAATTGCCTTTCCTCTCGAAATGTTTGGCACGGTCGTGCCACTTTCTTAGGCACGGTCGTGCCAAGCTAAAATTCTGGTATATTCTTCCCTTTTCTTCTAAAATTGTTTCCTCCATAACTTTCTCATCCGGACTCCGTTTTAGGCGTGTAAACTATCGTTTCGAAGCTCTCTTAGAGTACTACAAGATAGTATAGGTTGTTCGGTTAAGTGATAAGTTTTATACTTCGGGATTTTATTGGGTGTTTGGGCATCGTATGATGTGTTCGTGGTTCTTCCAATCGAATTGATTTTCGAGTAAGACTTGGTCTAGGTTTTACGCGATGTCCCATAGTACCTAGGGGGTTGTTATTGAACACTAAAGTGTAGGGTTTAGTCCAGTCGTGATCATGTTCTAATAAGGGTAACATTTTGGATTCGTTTGGGTACTTGCGGTTTGATTAACCTTAAAGTGTATTCATTCTGATTCCTACTTTGGAATTTCAGGTGTGATGAGATGGTTGAGTTCATAGTCCTAGTACATCTTTATGAGTAAACGTTTAGGATAATTTTGGGTTATAGTCGTTGTACTATTTGTGAGCGACCGTTTGGGTTGTGATCTTTATGATTAACTCGTGGGTATCATCTTTGGAATGTATCTGGTATGGTTTCTCTTTATGAAATTCGGTACTCTAATAATCATTGTTGTTGTGCTCTTTATGAGAAATTCCGTTTATCGTTGTTGTGCTCTTTTATGAGAAACTCCTTGTGTTCGTTGTTGTTGAACTCTTTATGAGTAATCGTTTGCACCTTTATGGTGATTAATTGGTGTGGTTCCCTACTTTGGAACCTTAAGTTGTTATTCATGCTAAAATATTATTACTTAGCATTTAATTAGAAGCCCAGCTGGCATATTTGTTGCATCGGGCGATGGGAAGGATTATAATGGCAAAGCCAAGTCCATTATAATGCTGACCATTGTTTTGCCCTTACTATACCCCTTCTCTAGATTGGCCTTGGAAAGGATAAGTCAGCGTTCCTTTGTGAATGCATCTGGCTAACGGGCATGACTTTGTGTCATGGTCCTTGTCCCTTGTGACACTTTTATGATTTGGTTCCGGTACCGGGGTTTTCTCTTCGAGCTTTCATGCTGCTATGAAGATGTTGATTGTTGATTATTGAAGCTGCGCAGCGATCCTTTATTTGGATGTTCCAGTTTGGAAAACCTTGGCTATGTATCCACTTATGAGTGTTTATTTCAGCTTTATGTGTTGCATGATGAGCTGGTCGTTATTTCCAACCGGTATGGGACGGTTGGCGATAGGGAGCCTCTCATTTGTTGTTACATGTTTATTTATATGATTGATTATTGGATAGTACTGTTTGACAGCATGTCACTTATTATTCCGCTGCTATCTGTCTTATGTTAATTGCTATTGGTCATTGCATATTAGCATGTCATGTAGTTGCATTAGTAACTTACTGAGATTTTATCTCACCCCGTTTATTTCCATCTTTGTTTTCCTTAACCCCCCCCCCAGGAGGAAAAGGATTAGGATTCGCGGATCGAGGAGGACGTCGAGAGGTTTGAGATTTTGGGGCAGGTTGTTATGGATCGGTTTACATTATTTAAATGTATAACCTTTTGGGGATAGTTTTACCTTTATTGACGTCATTAAGAATTGTATATTTTATTCTTTTTGGTATAAGCTGTGGAGCTTATGTTGGATGCACTTTATTGATTTAAACTTGGATTTGTAAAACCTTGTGTTATCATCTTTTGATTCAAAATGGAATTTTTAATTTCTATATTTTAGAGTTTTGGTTCTAAGTCGACGTCCAGCTCGCGATCTCGGACCGCGGGGTTCGGGGTCGCGACAGTTGGTATCAGAGCTATGGCATTAGCTCTAAGTATAAGTCTAGGTGGACTAGTATGACCTAGGAGGGTAGATGGGTTCGAAGTGAGTAACGATGAGTATTTTATGCAGGTATTTGTTTGTGATGGCTAGAAGAAGATCGGGTGAAAGTTCTAGTGGGACTCAGAATCAGAATGGTCTACGGGAAGAAAACCGTGCAATGTTTCAGGACAGGTTTGAAGCGGCCGTGAAATCAATTCATGACCAAGGGCCGAGAGAGGAACATGTAGCACCTCCGCGATATGGGTTGGAGCAGTTCTTGAAGTTGAAACCAAGGGAGTACGACGGTGAGCCTGATGTGAAGAAGGCCGAGCTATGGATAGAATCAATGGAGAAAATCTACGAGGTCTTTGGTTGCACTGATGAGGATAGGGTTCTGTTTGCAGCTTATAAGCTCGTGGGGGCTGCGGAACATTGGTGGAAGGCACTGAAGACCAGTTGGGATACGACTCTTGTACCATATCCTTGGGAGTGGTTCGTGAGGAAATTCAAGGATCATTTTATCTCTCGAGTGAATCAAAACCGGAAAGAGATCGAGTTCCTCAGCTTAGAGCAAGGCATGATGTCAGTAGCACAGTACTCGGCTAAGTTCGCAGAATTAGTCAGGTGTTGTGAATACCTTGTGCGGACCGAGGAACAGAAAGCGATGAGATTAATCAGGGGTTTGAAGACATCCATCCGGACTCAGTTTATAGCACAGCGGATTCAGACTTTTCAGGATGCAGTGAATCGAGCCTACTTGATTGAGCAGAATATTGGGGAACACAAAAGGAAGACTGAAATGGTTAACCCGGGTAAGCAAGGAGGGCAGAGTAAGTCACAACAGCAACATTCGGATAACAGAGGTAATTCTGGAGTACAAGCTCGATTCAGAAGGCAACTTCAAGGGCAACCAACAGTAGGAAATCAAGGTTCTAATAAGGGTACACGAAATGGGAAAGTCTGCAGCTACTGTCAGAGGAAAGGACACTCAGAAGACAAGTGTTGGAAGAAGCAAGAAAAATGTGTGAAGTGTGGTCAGTCGGGGCATTTTGTGAGGGATTGTCTTAGGGGCAGATATCAACCATCCAGGAGTGACACTGGTACTTCGCAGGGTCAGAAGAGGGATACTTCGGGGAAGCCCAAGGTTTCAGGAAGAGTATTGGCAATCAATCAGCACTCAACGGGTGATTCATCAGTTTCAGGAGGTATTAATTTTATGTCGAGAGAGCGAGCGCGTGCATTTTAGGATCATCGCATTTATGTGTTTCTGTGCATTTAGTTGCATTTATTTCTTTTGAGTCTTTGACTTATGTGTTGTCAGTGTCTACTCCTAGGGAGGAGTGTAGGATGTCTGATGGAGTCTTATGTGCTCATGTTGTGCTTAAAGGTAGATATAACTTACCTGCTAAATCGGTCATATTGCTATTATAAGATTTTTGATGTCATTTTGAGAAGGGAAATGTCATGCTTTAGTCGATGGTTGTAGGGAAATTGTTACATCCTCTCTTCCCTTTTGCCTAAAATTGTTTTGAGACCGTTCCTTTGTGTAGAGTTAAGCAAATCTTTTCTTGTTTGGAATCTGACTATTTTGCTTCGATGGGTGACAATGGATGTCTATACCAATTGTTGGGTGTATTTATCGTTTGTAAAAATTTCTATTTTTATTTCTGAGTAGTACCTAGTAATTGGGGAGAACCTTGGGTTAAATTGAGTTGTTATAGTACAAGGTTGTAGTGCTAATAATTAGATCAATGTCCTTATGGCATCGGTTGGGTTATAAGAGTTGAGGATTCAAATTGAGGATTTCTGGATAGGAGATTTTGTTTACTTGTAGTGCATCTACGTGAGCGCATCGGAATTGGATAGTATGAGGAAAAGCATGATGTGTTATGGGATATGAGTATATTATGGAAGTTATAATCATCGATAGTGGTGAGCGCGTAAGTTTGAAAGGACTAAGCACATTTTGGGAGAGTAATAAATTGCGACCTATATCAAAGGCATTTTGAGTTTTAGTTAAAGGGGTGTTCTATGGTCCTAAATCTTGTCTTGGTGGCATTTCTTATTTTGGATTACAAATAAGTGAAGAAAGCTGAGTATAAATACTCGGGCATATTAAAGAATACTATGATTTGGTATTGGGTCAGTTGGAAGGTGACTAGCTAATTGGGTTATTATGATGGTAGTACCATTGAGCTTAAATATCATTAAGTCAATAAATGTATGCGTGAGAGCCTCACTAGGGTTAGCTATTGAATTTAGAGTTCGTTGAATTCCTTTGGGTATATGAGCACGGATTATGACTTAAATGGAAGTTAGAGAAAATCTTTTGAAGATGAAATTTGGGTCTTTTTGCGGACTATTGAGTATATTAAATGGTTTAGGCTTCAAGACCAGATTAATGAAGGGATGAGAGTATAACATAGATTTAAGTGGACACCTTGTACGAGAAATTTTGGGGTTGGTATGGTACTATTTATTTAAGGTGTTAACTCAAAGTGAAGACACTATAATGGTAATCCATAGAGATATAGCCATTTCGATGAATATTGTGGAAATAGAACTTTCTTTAACCATTTTATATTTTAAAAGCTAATTAGGCTCGGGATGGTGATGTTTTGAATTTCTGGGGAATACTACTAAGTATGCGATTTACAAAAGGAGACACCTTTGCAGTGTAATTAAGGTTGTGAATAAGGTGAGCTTGGGATATCTCGAGAGTTATGTTTGGGAGCAATTGGGATTCTTCAATTTTGATTATGGATTCTAATTAGTAGTGAAAGTTATGATTGAAGGAAGTTATGTGCGAGAGGTCGTGGTATTGTGAACATTATTTAGGGTTACTACGTGGTGGTTTAGAATGGACAATTGAGGAATTTGAGAAACGGCAGAACTATCGTATCCGTAGCTATTGGGTCTTTCGGGTAAGTCTCGTTAAAATTCGGGTCGAATTTTCTTTAAGGGGGAGTGAATGTCACGACCCGAAATATAGGCTCTATTTTATTAGTAATTAAATGATTTTTATTTAATTATTTGCTTATTTATTTATTTAAATTATTATTTATTTAAATATTTATGTGTGCCTATTATGTTTCATAATAATTATGCCTAGCATTTTATTTGGGTCCTTTGTGCTAGTGTAGAAGTGTTGAGTCTTATTTGTTAGTGGGGAGTTTGTTTGTAGAGAGTAGTAGTAAGGGAGGGGTCTAAGTGTAAGTTTGGTTTTAATCATCTTCCCCCTCCTCCCTCACCTCCCTCACTCTTTCACTCATCTTTCCCAGCCATCTCTCTCCCTCTCTCTAACATTTGGGTAAGTTTTCTTTCCCTTACTTCTCTCTTCATTTTCTCCATCTTCCTCTTGTTATTTCTCATTTCTTAAAACATGAATCTTGTTTAGATCGTCGATAGGATCGTAGGAAGCCAAGAAATTTCGAGTTCCGGCAACTTTGAGAAAATCCGGGTAAGTTACTTTTCCCCCATTTTAATGCTAAAATGTTCATATCATGTTCATATAATGCTTTTATTGTTATATTGGAAGTTTGGATGAGTTTGCAATTTATTTGGAATTTATTTGGGTTTTTGGTCAAAAATGGTGATTTTGAAATGTTGGTTTTGATTCTTGGTTTTAGTTTATAAATGGTGTATTTAGATCCCCTTTCTAGTTAAAAGATGTTTGGGTACCTTAGAAACCTTGTTGGGAGTGTTGATTTTGAGTATTTGGTGTTTTGGGTGAGTTTTGGCCCGAAAATGGTGAACCTTGGATGAATCTGGGCTTTGTTCATCTGGCACGGTCGTGCTCCTTTATTTGGAACGGTCGTGCCACAATTCACTTTCCCTCTCGTAAGGTTTGGCACGGTCGTGCTCTTTTATTTGGCACGGTCGTGCCACAATTCCCTTTTCTCCCGTCTTGGTTGGCACGGTCGTGCCATTTTCTTAGGCACGGTCGTGCCAAAATTGCCTTTCCTCTCGAAATGTTTGGCACGGTCGTGCCACTTTCTTAGGCACGGTCGTGCCAAGCTAAAATTCTGGTATATTCTTCCCTTTTCTTCTAAAATTGTTTCCTCCATAACTTTCTCATCCGGACTCCGTTTTAGGCGTGTAAACTATCGTTTCGAAGCTCTCTTAGAGTACTACAAGATAGTATAGGTTGTTCGGTTAAGTGATAAGTTTTATACTTCGGGATTTTATTGGGTGTTTGGGCATCGTATGATGTGTTCGTGGTTCTTCCAATCGAATTGATTTTCGAGTAAGACTTGGTCTAGGTTTTAGGCGATGTCCCATAGTACCTAGGGGGTTGTTATTGAACACTAAAGTGTAGGGTTTAGTCCAGTCGTGATCATGTTCTAATAAGGGTAACATTTTGGATTCGTTTGGGTACTTGCGGTTTGATTAACCTTAAAGTGTATTCATTCTGATTCCTACTTTGGAATTTCAGGTGTGATGAGATGGTTGAGTTCATAGTCCTAGTACATCTTTATGAGTAAACGTTTAGGATAATTTTGGGTTATAGTCGTTGTACTATTTGTGAGCGACCGTTTGGGTTGTGATCTTTATGATTAACTCGTGGGTATCATCTTTGGAATGTATCTGGTATGGTTTCTCTTTATGAAATTCGGTACTCTAATAATCATTGTTGTTGTGCTCTTTATGAGAAATTCCGTTTATCGTTGTTGTGCTCTTTTATGAGAAACTCCTTGTGTTCGTTGTTGTTGAACTCTTTATGAGTAATCGTTTGCACCTTTATGGTGATTAATTGGTGTGGTTCCCTACTTTGGAACCTTAAGTTGTTATTCATGCTAAAATATTATTACTTAGCATTTAATTAGAAGCCCAGCTGGCATATTTGTTGCATCGGGCGATGGGAAGGATTATAATGGCAAAGCCAAGTCCATTATAATGCTGACCATTGTTTTGCCCTTACTATACCCCTTCTCCAGATTGGCCTTGGAAAGGATAAGTCAGCGTTCCTTTGTGAATGCATCTGGCTAACGGGCATGACTTTGTGTCATGGTCCTTGTCCCTTGTGACACTTTTATGATTTGGTTCCGGTACCGGGGTTTTCTCTTCGAGCTTTCATGCTGCTATGAAGATGTTGATTGTTGATTATTGAAGCTGCGCAGCGATCCTTTATTTGGATGTTCCAGTTTGGAAAACCTTGGCTATGTATCCACTTATGAGTGTTTATTTCAGCTTTATGTGTTGCATGATGAGCTGGTCGTTATTTCCAACCGGTATGGGACGGTTGGCGATAGGGAGCCTCTCATTTGTTGTTACATGTTTATTTATATGATTGATTATTGGATAGTACTGTTTGACAGCATGTCACTTATTATTCCGCTGCTATCTGTCTTATGTTAATTGCTATTGGTCATTGCATATTAGCATGTCATGTAGTTGCATTAGTAACTTACTGAGATTTTATCTCACCCCGTTTATTTCCATCTTTGTTTTCCTTAACCCCCCCCCAGGAGGAAAAGGATTAGGATTCGCGGATCGAGGAGGACGTCGAGAGGTTTGAGATTTTGGGGCAGGTTGTTATGGATCGGTTTACATTATTTAAATGTATAACCTTTTGGGGATAGTTTTACCTTTATTGACGTCATTAAGAATTGTATATTTTATTCTTTTTGGTATAAGCTGTGGAGCTTATGTTGGATGCACTTTATTGATTTAAACTTGGATTTGTAAAACCTTGTGTTATCATCTTTTGATTCAAACTGGAATTTTTAATTTCTATATTTTAGAGTTTTGGTTCTAAGTCGACGTCCAGCTCGCGATCTCGGACCGCGGGGTTCGGGGTCGCGACACCTAATGGCAAGGCTAAAGGTATTAGTGAGTTTGAGAGGAGATTTTGTGAGAATCCTACCAAGAAGAAAGTTCGCCGTGGGCAAAGCAAGAAGAAAGAGACCGAGGGCACAAATGGCACTAAGGAGTAATCCCGAGCATCTCTCCATAGTCGTTGCGGACACTTAGTTTTAATTTAGTTTACTTTAGTTTTAGTTTCAATTTCAGAATAGGTTATTTATTTAAAAAATATGTCAAGCTTAGACTCATCAAATAAGTGTTAACATGCAATGACTATGGAAATAAAAGTTTTTGCTTTCAGAAAGTACAACTTCTATCTTTATTGTTTTATGACAGGATTTGGATGTTTATTTATTTTTTAGACCGCACCTTTTGAAAGGCTGCCTACGTTCCCCTTTTACAAAAAGGACTAAGGGGCTCAGGTCACCGTAGTTCACTCCAGTCGGACTAGAATGATTTTAGAGAAAGGGAAGATAGAAGGGGGAATGCTCTAACTTTTGCCTAGACCGCCCTTACGGGTTTTCGATCTAGCGAGCTCTGTACGCACCCTTATTTTGCATAGACCGCCCTTTGCGGGTTTTCAGTCTATCGGGCTTCTTTTTGCGTAGTAAACATTTTTTTTTTTTTTTAGAAGGGGGGATACTAGTCGTAGTATCGTCTGAGCTTGCTGAGGTTGACTGGTTCCTTGAACGGGTTGCCATCCAAATCTGCCATTCTGACCGCTCCTCCGGAGAAGATCTTCTGTACTACACACGGCCCTACCCAAGTGGGGGCCCATTTCCCGAGGGGGTTGAACTTGTTGGGCAAGCGTGCTTTGAGCAGTAAGTCTCCTTCCTTTATGTCAACAGGCTTTACCTTTTTATTGAAGGCTTTCGTCGTTCTCCTTTGATAGGCCCGGATGTGTTCCATGGCCTTCAATCTGCGTTCATCGAGCGTTGCCAACTGTTCATAGCGACTACGAAGCCATTCTACCTCATTCACTTGGTTCTCGAGCAAGACCCTCAAAGATGGCACCTCCAACTCAATAGGGAGTACTGCTTCCATGCCGTATGTCAAAGCGTAAGGGGTTTCTCCAGTAGGGGTGCGGACTGACGTTCTGTACCCCCAAAGTGCTAATGGTAACTTCTCGGGCCATTCCCGTCCCTGCAAAGCCATTTTGCGAATTATCTGCTCTATCGTCTTGTTGGCCGCCTCAACCGCGCCGTTAGTCTGTGGATAGTACGGGGAAGATTTCTATCGTTCGACCTTGAATTCTGCGAGCAAGCGAGCACACTTGGCTTCGAAATGACTGCCATTATCTGATATAATGAGGTTAGGGACACCATACCGACACATAATGTTCTCTTTGATAAACTGCGCCACCTTCTTGGAATTCAGCACCTTGTAAGACTGAGCTTCGACCCACTTTGTGAAGTAGTCGACCGCGACGAGGACGAATTCATGACCGTTACTACCGGCCGGCGAGATCTTCCCAATGATGTCTATACTCCACGTGGCGAATGGCCAAGGCGTGGTGGAACTATACAACTTGTGTGGGGGGATGTGGTTGAGGTTGGAGCATACTTGGCACTTGTGACACCGTCGAACCCATTGAATACAGTCAGTCTCCATGGTAATCCAATAATAGCCTAGGCGAGTGATCTTCTTTCTAAGCATCCTTGCATTCATGTGGGGTCCGCACAACCCGTTGTGTACTTCTTCCATTATTGCTTCAACTCTCTTGTTGTCGACACATAAGAGCAACAAACCGTCGTAATGCCTCTTGTACAAAGTATCGTCTAACAGCACAAACTGCCCCGCCAACCTTTTGAGTGCTTGCAGACTCTTGGACTTCACATCTCCGTCGAAGGACATCTCTCCGTGCTTAAGGAACTTGTAGATTTGGGCGTACCATTGATCTCCGTTTACCTCTGCATCGATCCGGATTTCACAGCAATAGGCGGGGTTCTCCCTTCGTCCAACCATGAATGGTTTCACGGACCTTCCTTCTGGAATTTCAACTAAGGAGGTCAACGTAGCTAGAGCATCCGCGAACCTATTTCTGTCTCGCGGCAGGAAATGGAAGGTAACCTCTTTGAACTGTGCTATCAACTCGTCAATGTAACCTTGGTACCGCTGCAGGCAAGGATCAATGGTTTTCCATTTCTTTGCCGTTTGGTTAATAATCAAAGCAGAGTCTCCGTACACTTCTAACTCTTTCACGTTGCGTTCTAGGGCGGCCTCCAATCCGGCTATACACGCCTCATACTCGGCGGCGTTGTTGGTTGTCGAAAAGTTCAGCTTGATGGCTATGGGAGTGTGCTCATATTTGGGATCAATAAGTAGGAGTCCGACTCCATTCCCTCGTTTGTTTGCAGCTCTGTCAAAGAATAATTGCCACCTTTCTGCGACCTCAATTGCGAAAATGTCGTCGTCCGGGAACTCGGGGTCGGGTCCTCTTGTCTCGGTGCTTGGAGAGTCTGCGAGCTGATCGGCTATTGCCCTCCCCTTGATTGCTTTCCTCGGTACATAAGTAATGTCGAACTCTCCCAAGAACACTGACCATTTAGCGAGTCTCATAGACAGGGAGGGTTTATCAAACAGGTACTTGATAGGATCCATTTTCGAGACTAGTAAGATCGGATGGGATACCATGTAGTGCTTGAGCTTCGTCACCACCCATACTAGGCCTACGCAGGTCTTCTCGAGTGCGGAGTAATTGAGCTCGCTACCTTGTAACTTTCGACTGACAAAGTACACTGCATTCTCAATCCGGGAATCTTTGGCTTCTTGTGCTAACATGGCTCCGACGGCGGTGTCTGTCACAGTTAAGTATAGTAGCAACGGCTTCTCCTTATGCGGCGGGCGCAGGATTGGGGTATTCACCAAATACTGTTTGATCCTCTCGAAGGCTATCTGGCAGTAATAATCCCACTCCACACTGGCTGTTTTCTTCATCAGTTTGAAAATTGGTTCGCAGATGGTGGTCAGCTGATTGATAAACCGACTGATGTATTGCAGGCGTCCCATGAATCCTTTTATCTCTGTCTCAGTACGGGGTGGCTTCATCTCCAGGATGGCTTGAATCTTCCTTGGGTCGGCTTCGATCCCATTCTCGGTGACCATCTAACCCAATACTTTCCCTCTACGGACTCTAAAGGTGCATTTCGCCGGGTTCAAACGCATGGCGTGCTCTCTCAACCTGTTGAAGAATTTTCTGAGATCTATCAAGTGTTGGCCACCAGACCCTTTTGAATGTATAATCATGTCATCCACGTACACCTCAATCTCCTTGTGGATCATATCGTGGAATAAAGTCGTAACTGCCCGTTGGTAGGTAGCCCCAGCGTTCCTTAGCCCAAACGGCATGACAGTATAGCAAAAAGTCCCCCATGGGGTGGTGAAAGCTATTTTCTCTTGGTCCTCCTCGGCCATCTTGATCTGGTTATAGCCGGCAAACCCATCAACAAACGACTTGACTTCATAATGGGCAGTCGCGTCCACGAACATGTCGATATTTGGCAGGGGGAAGTCATCCTTCGGCGTAGCTTTGTTAAGATCCCGAAAATCCACACACACTCTGACTTTACCGTTGGATTTTCTGACAGTCACCAAATTTGATAACCAAGTTGGATACTCGATCACCCTGATGAAACCCACACGGAGTAGCTTCTCAATCTCTTCCTTCACTTGCACAGACCATTCCGGCTTAATGCGGCGCAGCTTCTGTTTGACCGGCTTAGTGTCTGGTGCCGTCGGGATTCTGTGCTCTACGATCGAGTTGTCGAGCCCCGGCATGTCCTTATAAGACCATGCGAACACATCCACATATTCTTTTAGTAGCTCAATCAGTGCTTCCTTTTCAGCTCCGCTGAAGAAGCTTCCAATCTGCGTTTCCTTAGGCTCGGCTTCGGTTCCCAAATTCACGCACGTTAACACCTCATCGGCAGCTTGGGCCCGAGATTCTTTTTGATTAATAACTTGTTCTGAAATTTCTTTAATGTATTCATCATTTAATGTGTCTGTGTCCGCCTCTTTTAATGAATCATTATTAACTAAGTGTATATCATTAGTTTGATTGTTAGCCAATTTATCAGTTAAAAGATTGACTATGGAGGGATACTCGGAAAGGTCGAGGGTTTCATTCATGGCAAAAGGGAAAATAGTGTTTGCAATAAGATCATAGTCTTCGGACGTAAGGTCGTCAGACTTAGAGGAAGACTCAAATTCAAAATGTAAAACACTAGACTCTGGGGACGGGGATTTTGGGTGAGTGACAGGAGATGCTGCAGGAGTGGCGACGGGAGAAGGAGTAAGCCCCAGTGTCCCCACCATAAATTCCGGAGTAGCTATAGGTCCCCCAATGATGCACCAATTCTTGAGCTTGTCCCCCATGGGTACCACCAATGTCCTCGGATCCACGTCTTTCTCTGATTCATCCCCAATAGCGGCTACCATGTCGTCGTCCAGCCCCAGACTACCCAGATATTGAAGCAGATATTGGCCGTCCCACGTCTCAGTCATTCTTGGTACTTCTGCAGTCTCTGTTGTCGGCTTGTCAAGGGTTGCGGCTTCAAGTTGATCTGCCAAGTCATCTGCAACCTTGGTGGAGTACTCATGCCTGATGGTTCTAACACTGCCCGTGGCTTTGTCATGTTCCATGTAAGTCAGCTTCATGTTGGACCGATCGAATTCCACATCTCTGAAAATCTCGAACCCTTTCTGCAACTTCCCGGTGTGGTCAATCCATGGCTCGGCGAACTCGAAACACGAAAACTTCTCGCCTTCCCTGACAAAGTAGCTATTCAGGGACAGGCGGTATGGCCGCATTTCAGGCTTTTTGTAAGGAAGCTTTATCTTTTTAAGCAAATCTATCCTTTGTTTCTCCATCTTGTCTTCAGGAGTAAGGGTGTATCCAAGACCGACCAATCCTCGGTGATCAATCTCTTTAACCAGACATGTGGGACCTTGCAAGTTCTTACCTAGCCCCAGCCCCGGTATGAAGCCCATATTACGCAGTATCTCTACAACAGGTGCCACTTTATCCGTTATTTTGGTGAGGTCGATGGTGCAGATCTGTGCTTGAGCGACTATTTCGAAGCCATTGAAGAGTCGGCTCTCTTCCCCATGCTGAATCTGTAAGACAGGAACGCCCTTGGTGTCCATCCCTTGGGCAGTTATGAGATCGCTGTAGATGATGGTCACTTCATTACCAGATTGAAACTTCACACACTGGTGCAGGGAAGATGGGACAGCACCCGACTGATGTAACCATGGCCGGCCAAGGAGGAGTGAGAAGGTTGCGGGGATGTCTATGATGTGGAAGTCGGTCGGTAGGATCTTTGTCCTGATGGTAATGGGCAAGGTGGCTTCGCCTATCACGGCGCGGCATGTAGAGTCATAAGCTTTGATGGTTTGCTTGGATGGGCGTAAATCAACACCATGAGCGCCAACCACATCCATCATCCTTGAAGGCAGGATATTAATAGTAGAACCATTATCAATGAATACACGGGGAATCTTCTTTCCATTCACCTCGACAGTGATGTATAAAGGCTCATTATGATCAACTCCGAATGTTGGCTTGTCTAGCTCTGAGAATGTGATGATGTTCTCGTAGTGGATATTACCGATCATGTGGGTGACGTCCTCCGGGGTAATAGTGGATGGTACCATGGTGGCGGCGAGGTTTTGCTCGAGCATGAGGCGATGGGCTAGGGAGGAGGTGAGTAGGGACCATAGTGAAATATGGGCTTGGGTTTGTTTGAGTTGAGTGAGGATAGGGTCTTCTTTGTCTAGGTCGGCTTGCTCGGGTTCCTTCCCAAAGATTTTCTTTGCACCCTTTGGATCGGATTGGTACACTTGACCGGATCTTGTAAGGAGACAGACTTCTGCACGTAGCTCCTCCAAAGACAATGGCGTGTCATGACAAGGGGGCGAAACTTCGGTCTTTTCGGCCTCCTCGAAGATTTCGGCCCAAGAAAGAGGTTGAGAGGGTTTGGGACTTTCTTCCTCTAGAGATTCGTCTTCACTCACTAGTTCTTCTGAAGACAACAAGTAGCAAGAAGGTTCTTTATTATTAGTCATTGAAATACAACCCATCTCATCACAGTCCGCCACAACAGGCTCGGCCGGATCAGTGATCTCACTAAGTTCTACCATGAGTACATTGCTAGCTACATAATCTCTAGGGTCTTCGACAACTCCCTTATGGATGAGCTCTTGTACGGCTTTCTTGAGTTCAAAGCATTCTTCGGTAGTGTGACTGGTGCCCTTGTGGTAGTGGCAAAACTTTGACAAATCGCAACCAAGACGGGGGAGGTGTCCTTCTAATGGTTCGAGAATTTCTAACGTCACTAATTCCATGAAGATATCCACCAACGTGAGTCCTATCTTATAAAAGGCATCCATGAGCTCTAGGATACTGATCTCGCCTGTTTGCACCATATTCACCCCACCCCCATTGTTAGGAAGAGGGTTATTCACCACATTAGGACCCTTCGGCTTCTCAATCTTCTTGTCATTGATCAACCCTTGAACTACGCGTTTCAGTTGAATACAACTATCCGTTGTGTGCCCGATGTGCTTGTGATACTTGCAGAACTTGGAGGCGTCCAAATCAGTTCTTGGGTAGGCGGGTTGGTAATTCTCTAAAGGCTTGATAAGACCTCTCTTGACTAATACGTCAAAGACCTTCCCCATGGGCATACCAAAATCATCAAAATGCTCCCTCTGTTGTGGAGCCCCATTCCTTGTTATGGCTTGGACATCTAGCGGGACCTCTTTCTGGACCATATTCACTTGGCCGACGGCCTCCTTCCCACCCCTGGGAGGCGCAGGCGCAGTAGGAGCCTTGTAGCGGAAGGAGTTGTTGTTGTTGGTCTTTGGACTTTCCTTTGGCGGCACAATCCCAGTGAACCCTGCTTCGTACCTTACTCCGGCGTCAACCATTTCCCGCAAGTCAGGGAAATAACCATTGCCGATGGCTGCTTTCATCTCAGGCAATAAACATTTGTAGAATATCTGTTTCTGTTCCTTTGCTTTTGGTGGGTATTGGACCTCGCACAACCGATGATTCCACCTCTTGTAAAAATCATAAATAGCCTCGCTGGGCTTTTGCATAGTGTTCTCAAGATCCGTTCGATTCACATGCCAATCCAAGTTAGCTTGATACCTCTCATAGAAAACGACACTAATTTGATCCTAAGTTTGCCTCTCGCTTGGTTCTAGCCCCAAGAACCAACGCAGAGCTATACCATCCAACGTGCTATGGAATACGCGAGCCATTTGTTTGTTGGTGCAGTCACGAGCCCTCATGGCCAACACATAACTATCCAAATGAGTCTTAGGACACGAGTCACCATGAAACATTGCCACTTTAGGCATCTTGAAATCCTTGGGGAGAGCCCCCACTTGGCTAGGGTTGATTGTCTTGGTAGTCGGTGCACTTTGCTTATCCACGGTCTCGATCAACTTGCGCATTTGCTCTTGCATGGCCGTGACCACAGGGTGATTGGAGATGTCGGGGATAGATTCTGACAGAATGACGGGCGAAGTAGTGGAAGTAGTAGCAGCGGCCATCCCAATACTCAGAGGCAACGAGGGTGCGGGTAGTTTGCTAGCAGAGAGGTAGCCACCAAGCAGTTCAGGGGAAGGTTCATAGGCAGCCTTGTTTTTGCTCAGGGTAGTGAAACCTTGTTGGGTGTAGAGAGAAGGAGGTGGAACATTGCGATAGCTTGGGAATGAGAAGGTAGTGGCATTGGTGTTGGAGGGACAGTTGGTATTGACCTCTTCATCCTCGACATAAATGAAATTCTTACCATCGGGCACCATTCTAGTCCCCTTTCGCTGAATGTGGTCCTTCAACAGTTGGTTCTGGTCTTCCAAAGTGTTGTTGCTTTCCTTGAGATTCTTGATCTTGGCTTCGAGACTGGCGAGGAAGTTCTGGAGGCTTGGGGGAATACCATTGAGAGTGGTCTCGGTGTTGAGCTCCGCGGCACTAGCAGGAGGAGCAGAGGCTGAAGATGAAGCGGGAGTTGATATTGCTGATGACGAGACTGAGAACGTGGATGGAGTAGAAGCTTCACGTTGTAGTCGACCTCCCGAACGGATCCAAACTTGCTTTGCTGAAAGGTTGAAGGGCAATGAAGCTTTTAGGAGAGGGGGAAGGCTCATGCAAAGTATATTTTAATTTAGAACAACATACATTATTTACATCCTAATTGGTTGGAAGGGGTACCCCTTTTTCGCAACTAGTTAGAAGACTACGATTAGTGGAGGCCATCACTACGTCTATAGACCCCTCGTTTTTCACCTGCATTGCACACCCCCCAAACGGACAATTTGGGCGAGGGTCCTATAGGGCAAGCGGCTTCCACCAACCATCGGATCCTACGACTAACCCTTCCTTAAAGGCATTTAACGTGATGTCTATGTTGCATCCTACGCAAGTTAACGATGAGCGGAGATCTTGACAACAAACACTCATCTCACCATGGCACGTCCCTTGTAGGGAAATCAATTTTTTGTGCACTTTCTCTCAAAGATCTCGATTCATGGTTGACTTGGGGATGACTGACATGGACAACACGTTAATTGACTATTAAGGAAAAGCTAGCCAAACCAACCGGTCGAAACCTAGGTGTGTTACTTACACTAGTGTGGGTTGACACGGGTTAGGTAAAAGGTTCCCACCGTATACGGTGAGTGGAATAGACGAGTGACTCGAAAAGAGTGCGACAGTAGCGCACAAATTCCTTCACATCGAATACTCCGGGTAATGGGGACCTGTACAGTGCTGACACGGACTAGTGGTAGTGTGTGGCAAGAAACTAATTCTTTTTAAGGAGAAAAGAGAGAAGTTTTTAATGTTAGGATGATGCAATGCAATGCATGAGAGAGAGAGATAGAATAATGTACAAGGGAGCATAGCAGAGTTTCGTTTGACCCTAATACTAAAGCGAAGATAACAAGGGTACATGGTACAAGGTACAAGGTACAAGTATTAACATGGCGGAGTGCGCGGGTGCATGTGTAAACATGGCAAGTGTGTGCATGTGTAAACATGGCAAGTGTGTGCATGTGTGAACATGGCAGGTGTGTGCATGTGTGAACATGGCAGGTGCGTGCATGTGTAAACATGGCAGGTGTGTGCATGTGTAAACATGGCAAGTGTGTGCATGTGTAAACATGGCAAGTGTCATGATGTGACGAAAGTTAGACCCACTAAGTTTGAAAAAGTTTCAAAGCAGTCCCCAGCAGTGTCGCCACTGTGAATACCCCTTTCCGATGAAGCGACGCATGGGAAGTATCTTGTGATTATTTTTATTTACTAAAGGGAATATTCATAACGACATTAAAATTATGAGAGTCGCCACGCCGTTTTAATTAAAGCCAAAACATTGAAAAAAGCATCTTTAATGGGTTCGGGGGTCAAATTACAACAAGAGAAGAATATCGGACGTTATCACTCCTATTGCCCGAATGATCGGTCTTTCTATCATGATGAATGTGTTAGTAGTGTGTTAGTGATTTAGACCGGATCCGAAGATTGCCTACGTTCCTCTCAATGTGAGAAGCTCAGGTCAACGTAGTTCGCTGAGAATTAGAATAGGCAGAAGAATCGGGATCATGCATAATGATGGGGAATTACCTAAAGATTAGGGTTTAGAAGTAGTTCCTAGATCATCCTCGGGTTGATGAACCCTAGATCATCATCGGCTATGAAATAACATGTAATTATGATGATCGCAACCCTAAATATAGCATAAATAAGGTTTTAATCTATGAACACGAAGAACATGCGAAGAACATATTATGAACACATGAATGAACATGCAAAGCATATGAAGAAACTATGAATAAACATGTAAGAACATGAATATAAAAGATCTACATTAAAAATGATGCAAGAACATGAAGAAAAAGTTAGAAAACTTACCTATGTTGGCAAGAAATAAACCTTTGATCTCCTTGAGTGTTTGAATGCTTTATTAGGGAGAAAATTGTGTTTAAGAACTCTAAAATTCGGACTTAAAGCTCTCAAACTCGGGATCCTAAACCAATGGGATGGAATTGGTTTATATAGTAAACTGAGGGGAAGATCTGACGGTCAGGATTATCCGGAGCAAGGTTGGCCGCCTGGCCATGACTGAAGCCGGTGACAAGAGTGGCCGCGTGGCCAAGGTTGGGACGTGGCAAGGTTGGCCGCGTGGCCAAGGATGCAGGCTGACGTGATTTTCAAGCTAGGGTTTCTGCATGGTTTTAAGGAAACCTTAAATTACCTATTTTGATAGATTTTGTCATAAATGAGGTATTTTGGGAATCCGGAACAAGTCTTTGCAAGGTTTCTAATTCCTATAAAGTCCTTGTATTTTTGGGAAAGTCCTAATAAACTCATTTTCAGATCGGGTACTAACAACATAGTATTTTTATTTAACTTATTTTTGTTAATTTCTGTTATTTCATTTAAGTTCCTAACTGATTATGTTAGTTTTGGACTAAACTGCATAACAGAATTAACTTTAGAGTCATTTCTGTCATTCCGTCTTTTCCACCCGCGGGCGCCTCCTGCACTGCTTGTGGGTTGCGCGCGCGTCTCGCCCCTAAAGCCGGACTCGCGCGCCTCCCATTATGGCAGTAACGGATGGCACCTTATTTCCCTCCTTTTCCTAGATCACAAACACTCTTTTTTACCTCCAAGTTCATCCCCCCTAGTTTTGTAACCTCCAATCCCATTATTCTAGCCATTTCTTTAAAACAAAATATTTCTTTTATTTATTATTTGATTTTATCTTAATTTTGATTGGTCAATTCCATTTCACATGGATTGATCATCTTTTCCTCTCTTTTTCACCTATAAAACCCACATCCTTCTACCTTAGAAAAAGACCCAACTTTGATCATCTATCAAAAACTCTACACAAATTCTCCCAACAAGAGTTGTAGCAACAAAACTCTACACAAATTTCTACACAAGAATTTCTCTACAACAAACACCATTTTCTCACCAAGTTTGAGGTCCTCTTTCTTAAGGTACAAATTTACTTTTCTTTTCTCTTATTTTTACATGTCTTAGTGTCGACACCCCGCCTTGGACCGCTCACCCCGATTGCACACTTGATTTTGTGTTTCTCCCTCTTTTAAGTGTTTTCTGTTAGTTTCTGTTACTTTGGTTAAGTTTCAGACGGACTCCGTTAAGTCCCGGGACTAAACTGATTAACAGTTCTAACTTTCTAGACCATTCTGTCAAAAATTGCTTCTCAGAGTCGCGCGCCTCCGCCCCTTGAGGCCAGACGCGCGCGCCTTCCGCCGCCTAGGTGGGATGCGCACGCTTCTGGGGTGTGTCAGTTACAGATTCTGCCCAAGAATCTCTCCCTTGCTCAGTATACATGATTTTGCTCGGAAAAGATTTCTTGAAGACTCCGTTTGGCTCCAAAAACAGTCATTTTTCAACTATAAAAACCCCTCCAATCCATCATTGGAGGAGGACCTTGGACATCATTACTTTTAGACCTTTTACTCCCTTCTTTCCTAGACCTTTTCTTGGGATTTCTTTAACTAAGGATTCAACCTCTTCTTCAAGGCTTTACAAGAGGTTCCCTTTGAAGGATACTATAGGTAAATGTCTTAAGAATTTCTCTTCTTCTTCTACTTCTTCTTCTTCTTCTTCTTCAATCAAATGTGCAATCACCCAAAACCATTTGGGACATGACACCAACGGTCCTTTCATTACATTGAATTGGCCTAGGAGTCATCTCCCTACATTTCAAACTTTAAAACCCCCTTTTTTGTCATCATTTTAATAGGAAGAACGCATTTATCTTTAAAAGTGAATTATGAACAAACAAGACCGACTTTGCTCGGGCGAAATGGGTGTTTAAATACTTCCCATTTCGTAACCTAACCCCCCGAACCCCTCATCCCAAAGAATCTCTGTTTTCGTAAATCAAACTTAGGCTCATAAACATTAGGTTTTCTTACGTTCCTCAAAAACGTGGGTGGCGACTCTAAAACACAATTAGACATTCTAGGATAATTCACGCGCTCTAGCCAAGCCGCGGTTCCCCGGGGTATCTACACTTAGTAATGTATGCAATCCCCATCAAATGGGACATGACCACATAATCACTTTATTAAAGTTGGTTAAGGTTATCTCCCTACATTCTAAACTCTAGTTTAATTTACTCTGTTTCTCTTAATGTAATCTTTAGCAATTAATCAATAAAACAATTCTCTTTTATTTCTCCTTTCTTTTCATTATAATTGATAGCACTTTTATATTAATAAATTGAAGGACATTTAGCATTAGAACACCAATAGTAGCAAGACCCGCGTAAGCGGGGCGGAGTGGGTGTTTAAGTACTTCCCACTCCGTCACCTAACCCCCGAACCCTTCTCTTCCCGAATCTCTGGTTTTGTACATAAATTAAGCTATTTATAGGTTTTTCTTATGTTCCTTTAAAAACATAGGTGACGACTCTAAACAATTAAAACACAAATAGACATCCTATGATAATTCACCGCTCTAGCAATGTTGTGGTTTCCCGGGGTATCTACAGTTACGATCTGAGCCCGAGATGTCGCGACCCCGACCCCGCGGGCCGGGAACTCGCGAGCTGGACGTCGACTTAACACACAAATACCAAAATACTGAAGGTAAAAATTCCATTTTTATACCCAAAAGGTTTAAAACAAAGTTTTAGAAATCCGAGTTTAACAACAACAATATACTACTAATATAAGCTCCACAAGCTTACACCAAAATACAAAGATTACAAATCTTAATGACGTCATTGTTGGTAAAACTATCCCCAAAAGGTTATACATTTAAATAATGCAAACCGATCAATAACAACCTACCCAATATCTCAATCCTCTCGACGTCCTCCTCGATCCGCAAATCCTAATCCTTTCCTCCTAGGGGGGGGGGTTAAGGAAAAACAAAGATAAAATAAAAGGGGTTGAGATAAATCTCAATAAGTTACTAATGCAACTACATGACGTGCTAATGCAATAACAATAATAATATCTCACATCGCACATAGCAAATATCATTTAACAGATAGCAGCGGAAATAAACAAGTAACAAAGGATACTGAGCCAAGGTTTCCCCAATAAAGGATATAACAATCTGATCACTGACGATAGGGCCGCATCGAAGAGCAGCATCAATAAGCAGCATCAAAGAGCCGATAAACCAATCAACGATAGCAGCATAATAGCTGAAGAGAAAACCCGGTACCGGAACCAATAACCAAACGATAACTGAGTATACGACACAAAGTCGCAACCCCTTATAATAGCTAGACTGTTCCCAAGAAAGGAGCTAGCTCATCTCACATCCAAGGCCAATCTGGAGGAGGGAAATAATGGGGCAAAACAATGGTCAACATTATAATGGACTCGGCTCGTTGCCATTATAATCTTTTCCATCGCCCGACACAACCACAAATACCAGCTGGACTTTTTAAATAAATGCCAAGTAATAAATACTAGCTCAAATAAACAACTCATTATTCCGAAGTAGGGAACCATACTAATTAATCACCAAGAAAATGAAATAAAACCAACCACACATAATAAGTGCTCAACCATTTCCAAACAATAATTAATCGAATCTCATAACACATTTGTTCACATAGGAACCATTCCCAACATTAGAGTATTCCACAATGACCATTTAAACCATTTAGGGTGGTACCCAAAACCTAGACCAAAAAGGCATCCTATTCTTTAACCAAACAAAGAGGGAATTCCAAGAATTAGGGGCGGGCGGGCGCTCGCTAAGGGGCAGGCGGGCGCTCATTTAGGCAGAGAGTTGGCTGAAGGAAAAAGACCAAGAGGGCGGGCGCCTGGCAAGGCCCGGGCGGGCGCCCGGTCGACAGACTGACTAGGAATCAACTGGGTTCTTCACATTTCTTACCAAAATCAAACATGAACCTTACCCATTTCACAACCCAACATTTCTACCAAATTCTATTAGCATACCCAAGCACCCAAAACAACATATAAGTCTATAAGGGACCTAAATAACATTATCTAGCAACCCTAAACCAAGATTTAATCCCAACATTATCAAAAATCACAAAAGATGAACAAAATACAAATAAATTCCAAACTCAACCAAAGAAGGCATGGATATCAACAAGAACATCAATAGAGTTAAAGATGAGCATTTTTAACATAAATGGGGGAAAAGTAACTTACCCGGATTTTATGAAAGTTGACGGCAATCCGAATTTTCTTTGTTCTCTACGATCCTATCGACGATCTAAACATTTTTCGTATAATGAGAAATGAGAAACAAAGACTAGAAGATGGTCAATAAGAAGAGAGAGAGAGAGAGTTTTCTTACCTTCACCAATGGCTATGGAGAGAGAGAGAAATGACTGGGAATGGAGTGAGGATGAAAGTGAGGGAGGTGAGGGGAAAAGAGGGAGTAGGTAGGATGATTTAAGGAATTTACACATAGACCCCCTCCCCTACACACTAACACAATAATCTTATACTCCCCACTAACAACTAAGACCCAACACTCCACACTAGCACAAATAACCGATTAAATGCTAGGCATAAAATATTATGAAACACAAAATGCACACATAATTATTTAAATAAATAAATAATTTTAAATAAATAAATAAGAAATAAATAAATAATTAAGTATTTATTACTACGAAAATAGAGGCGGGTTTTCGGGTCGTTACAATCTACCCTCCTTAAAAAGAATTCGCCCACGAATTCACTCATCAAACTTCACAACACGCGGTCATAATGAGGCGACAACATATCGACTCTCCCATAGAACTCATAACCTCAATCGAGTACTCAACAAAATTTTCAGACACAGTCTCCATGACCCAAATAAACCGTTATATATTAATCACATACATATCTCAGGTATACTCATATTAAACATTCTAAAGTTAACTTCCTCTTTCATACCGAATTTCACATTCTCAAGACTATCACTTGATCACCAATTCCGAGACATAGCTGATTTGATCCTAATTAGCATTACGCTCATACTTAGTTTTCTAAGGAGTTATATCCACCAACTCTTGATAGTCTGTCATCAACGTCTTAACTTGGTCCCAAAATAGAATAAAAGATATAATCCGCTAAGGCAATATCACAGAATCACCACCAATCCCAAATCATAGATAGTTCCATTTATTAAGCGTTACTCCTCGAAACATATACAAATATTTTATCACCCAAAATCGTTACACACCTCCATCTCTATTTGGAAGCATCACTAGAGGTAATGGATTATCAATTTTTTGCTATAATGGAAAACTTAACCTATCTCCAAGAAAACATAACACTGATCACACCTTTTTAAGATAACAGTGATACCAGCCCAAACCACGAAACTACATTAATACCGAAATTATTATCATTACATTACTCCAATCCTTGAAAGTTTAAAACAGTTCCCAGTACTCAGTAGTCCGCAAACAATCCAAAATTTATCTTCAAAAGATTTCCTCTAACTCCCATTTAAGTTAATAATCCGTGCTTATATACCCAAATGAATTTTAACAAATTCTAAATCTTCAATGGCTAACCCACATTAGTCTTTCACGTATACATTTATCAATTCGATGATACTTAGGCTCGATTTTTTTACTACCATCATAATAAACCTATTAGCTAATCACAGTCCAACCGACCCAATACCACATCATAGTATTCTTTAATATGCCCAAGTATCTGAACCCAACTTTCCTTACCTACCCTTAATCCAAAACGAGAAACGCCACCAAGAAAATATTTAGAACCATAAAACAACCATTTAACTAAAACTCAAAATGCCTTTAATACAATTCGAGAAATTCTTTCCCCCTCAAAATGTGCTTAGTGCTTTCAAACTTAATGCGCTTACCACCATTAATGATTATAACTTCAACAATATACTAGTCACTCATAGCAAATCATGCATTTCTTCATACTAACCAATCCCGATGCACTCACGTAGATGTACTACAAGTAAACAAAAATCTCCTATCATGGAATCTTCAATTGAATCCTCAGCTCTTATAACCCAACCGATACAACACGGACATTGATCTAATTATTAGCACTACCACCTTGTATTATAACAACTCAATTTAACCCAAGTTCCTCTCCAAACACTAGGCACTATTCAGAAGAAAATAGAAATCTTACAAATGATACATACACCCGACAATTCGGTATAGACATCCCATTGACACCTACCTAAGTTATATATTCAAATCCCATAGAAGAAAAGATGTGTATAACTCTACTCAAAGGAACGGTCTCAAAACGAGTTTTGGAAATCAGGAATAGAGAATGTAACAATCCTCTTACAACAATCGACTAAAGCATAACATTTCCCTTCTCAAAATAACATCAAACCTTATAATAGCAATATGGCAAATTTAGCAGGTAAGTTATATCTACTTTTAAGCACAACATGAGCACATAAGACTCCATCAGATATCCTACACTCCTCTATAGGAGTAGATACTGACAACACATAAGTCAAAGACTCAGGAGAAATAAATGCAACTAAATGCACATAAACATGAAAATGCGATGATCCTTAAAATGCACGCGCTCGCTCTCTCGACACAAAATTAATACCTCCTGAAACTGATGAGTCACCCGATGAGTGCTGATTGATCGCAAATAGCCTACCCTGAACCTTTAGGGTTTCCCGGAAGTATCTCTCTTCTGACCCTGACCAGTACCAGCGTCACTCCCGGATGGTTGATATCTGCCCCTAAGACAATCCCTCACAAAATGCCCCAACTGACCACAATTCACACATTTTCCTTGCTTCTTCCAACACTTGTCTTCTGAGTGTCCTTCCCTCTGACAATAGTTGCAGATCTTCCCATTTTGTATCCCCTGATTTGTACCTTGATTTCTCACTATCGGCTGCCCTCCAGAGTTATCTTGGTTATCCGATCGTTTCGGTTGTGACTTGCTCTGCCCTCCTTGCTTACTCGGGTTAACCATCTCAGTCTTCCTCTTATGTTCCCCAATGTCTTGCTCTATTAAATAGGCACAGTCCACCGCATCCTGAAAAAGTTGAATTCTCTGGGCTATTAACTGTGTCCTATTAGCTGTCTTCAAACCCCTGATAAACCTCATTGCTTTCCGCTCCTCGGTCCGCACAAGGTAGTCACAATACCTGGCTAATTCTGTGAACTTAGCCGAGTACTGTGCTACTGTTAACACGCCTTGCTCCAAGTTGAGGAACTCGATCTCTTTCCGGTTCTGATCCACTAGAGGGATGAAGTGTTCCTTGAATTTTCTCACAAATAACTCTGAAGAATAAGGGACAAGAGTAGCATCCCAACTGGCCTTCAGTGCCTTCCACCAATGTTCCGCAGCCCCAACTAACATATAAGCTGCAAACCGAACCCTATCATCATCAGTGCAACCAAATACATAGTAGATTTTCTCCATTGATTCTATCCATAGCTCGGCCTTCTTCACATCAGGCTCACCGTCGTACTCACTCGGCTTTAACTTCAAAAACTGCTCCAACCCATAACGTGGAGGTGCTACATGTTCCTCTCTCGGTCCGTGGTCATGAATTGCTTTCATCGCCGCTTCAAACATCCCCTGAAACATTGCACGGTTCTCTTCCCGTAGATCATTCTGATTCGGAGTCCCACTAGAACCTTCACCCACTCTTCTTCTAGCCATTTAGAACAAATACCTGCATAAAACATCAACCGTTACTCACTCCGAACACAACTACCCTCCTAGGTCATTATAGTCCACCTATACTTATACTTAGAGCTAAACCATAGCTCTGATACCAACTGTCGCGACCCCGACCCCGCGGGCTGGGAACTCGCGAGCTGGACGTCGACTTAACACACAAATACCTAAATACTGAAGGTAAAAATTCCATTTTTATACCCAAAAGGTTTAAAACAAAGTTTTAGAAATCCGAGTTTAACAAAAACAATATACTACTAATATAAGCTCCACAAGCTTACACCAAAATACAAAGATTACAAATCTTAATGACATCATTGTTGGTAAAACTATCCCCAAAAGGTTATACATTTAAATAATGCAAACCGATCAATAACAACCTGCCCAAAATCTCAATCCTCTCGACGTCCTCCTCGATCCGCAAATCCTAATCCTTTCCTCCTGGGGGGGTTAAGGAAAAACAAAGATAAAAGAAAAGGGGGTGAGATAAATCTCAATAAGTTACTAATGCAACTACATGACGTGCTAATGCAATAACAATTATAATATCTCACATCGCACGTAGCAAATATCATTTAACAGATAGAAGCGGAAATAAACAAGTAACAAAGGATACTGAGCCAAGGTTTCCCCAATAAAGGATATAACAATCTGATCACTGACGATAGGGACGCATCGAAGAGCAGCATCAATAAGCAGCATCAAAGTGCCGATAAACCAATCAACGATAGCAGCATAATAGCTGAAGAGAAAACCCGGTACCGGAACCAATAACCAAACGATAATTGAGTATACGACACAAAGTCGCAACCCCTTATAATAGCTAGACTGTTCCCAAGAAAGGAGCTAGCTCATCTCACATCCAAGGCCAATCTGGAGGAGGGAAATAATGGGGCAAAACAATGGTCAACATTATAATGGACTCGGCTCGTTGCCATTATAATCTTTTCCATCGCCCGACACAACCACAAATACCAGCTGGACTTTTTAAATAAATGCCAAGTAATAAATACTAGCTCAAATAAACAACTCATGATTCCGAAGTAGGGAACCATACTAATTAATCACCAAGAAGATGAAATAAAACAAACCACACATAATAAGTGCTCAACCATTTCCAAACAATAATTAATCGAATCTCATAACACATTTGTTCACATAGGAACCATTCCCAACATTAGAGTATTCCACAATGACCATTTAGACCATTTAGGGTGGTACCTAAAACCTAGACCAAAAAGGCATCCTAGTTTTTAACCAAACAAAGAGGGAATTCCAGGAATTAGGAGCGGGTGGGCGCTCGCTAAGGGGCGGGCGCTCGCTAAGGGGCAGGCGGGCGCTCATTTAGGCAGAGAGTTAGCTGAAGGAAAAAGACCAAGAGGGCGGGCGCCTGGCAAGGCCCGGGCGGGCGCCCGGTCGACAAACTGACTGGGAATCAACTGGGTTCTTCACATTTCTTACCAAAATCAAACATGAACCTTACCCATTTCACAATCCAACATTTCTACCAAATTCTATTAGCATACCCAAGCACCCAAAACAACATATAAGTCTATAAGGGACCTAAATAACATCATCTAGCAACCCTAAACCAAGATTTAATCCCAACATTATCAAAAATCACAAAAGATGAACAAAATACAAATAAATTCAAAACTCAACCAAAGAAGCCATGGATATCAACAAGAACATCAATAGAGTTAAAGATGAGCATTTTTAACATAAATGGGGGAAAAGTAACTTACCCGTATTTTATGAAAGTTGACAGAAATCCGAATTTTCTTTGTTCTCTACGATCCTATCGACGATCTAAACATTTTTCGTATAATGAGAAATGAGAAAAAAAGACTAGAAGATGGTCAATAAGAAGAGAGAGAGAGAGAAGTTTTCTTACCTTCACCAATGGCTATGGAGAGAGAGAGAAATGACTGGGAATGGAGTGAGGATGAAATTGAGGGAGGTGAGGGGAAAAGAGGGAGTAAGTAGGATGATTTAAGGAATTTACACATAGACTCCCTCCCCTACACACTAACACAATAATCTTATACTCCCCACTAACAACTAAGACCCAACACTCCACACTAGCACAAATAACCGATTAAATGCTAGGCATAAAATATTATGAAACACAAAATGCACACATAATTATTTAAATAAATAAATAATTTTAAATAAATAAATAATTAAGTATTTATTACTACGAAAATAGATGCGGGTTTTCGGGTCGTTACACGAGAGATATGGATTTCTCGTAACGGATAGTAAAGAAGTAAAAATCATTGAGAATGATTAACCTACTTTCTATCAAGAAGCAATGTCATCTCTTGATTCGGATAAATGGTTTGGAGCCATGGAGTCTGAGATCCAATCCATATATGATAATCAAGTTTGGAACTTGATAGATGCACCTGAAGGTGTAAAAACCATAAGATGCAAATGGGTTTTCAAAAAGAAAACTGACATGGATGGAAAGGTGCATACTTATAATGCTAGACATGTAGCAAAAGGTTATAGGCAGATTCATGGTATTGACTATGATTAAACCTTTTCACCCGTAGCAATGATCAAATCTATAAGAATTTTAATTGCTATAGCCGCATATTTTGACTATGAGATATGGCAAATGGATGTCAAAACTGTGTTCTTTAACAGGAATCTTCTTGAGGATGTGTATATGACTGACACAACCTGAAGGTTTTGTAAATCCAGAAAATTCTAATATGATATGCAAGTTACAAAAATCCATCTATGGATTGAAGCAAGCCTCAAGGAGTTGGAATCTTCGATTTGATGAATCGATCAAAGAGTTTGTCTTCGTCAAGAACGAAGATGAACTTTGTGTATACAAGAAAATTAGTGAGAGCGTAGTACTATTTCTAGTGCTATATGTCGATGACATATTAATCATGGGAAACGATGTTCCTGCACTTCAGTCTGTAAAGACTTGGTTAGGAAAATGCTTTTCAATGAATGATATGGGCGAAGCCGCATACATCCTTGGAATTAAGATCTATCATGATAGATCTAAAAGACTTATTGGTTTAAGTCAAAGTACATACATTAACAAGGTTCTTAAAATATTATGTATGGAGAACTCTAAGAGAGGTAACCTGCCAGTGTTACATGGTAAAAGTCTTAGCAAGACTAAGTGTCCCATGACAACTAATGATCCGGAGCGCATGAATGGAATCCCATATGCTTCGGCAATTGGATCCATTATGTATGCCATAATTTGTACTAGACCGGATGTCTCGTATGATTTGAGCATGACGAGCAGATACCAATCAGATCCCGGTGAGAGTCACTAGATAGCAGTCAAGGTGATTCTTAAGTACTTGAGAAGGACTAAAGATTCGTTCTTGATCTATGGAGGTTTGGAAGATGATCTTGTTGTAAGGGGTTACACAGATGCAAGTTTCCAAACTGACAAGGATGATTTTAGATCGCAATCTGGTTTTGTGTTTATGCTAAATGGTGTTGCTGTAAGTTGGAAGAGTTCCAAGCATAGTACAGTAGCTGATTCTACAACAGAAGCTGAGTATTTAGCTGCATCGGATGTTTCTATGGAGGCGGTTTGGATCAAGAAATTCATAACTGGATTGGGAGTGGTTCCTAGAATTGCTAATCCAATAGACCTTTATTGCGATAATAATGGTGCTCTTGCTCAAGCAAAAGAACCAAGAGCACATATAAGATCCAAACACATATTTAGGCGTTTTCATCTCATTCGAGAAATCGTAGAGACGGAGGACGTAAAGATATGCAGAGTACCAACGGATGATAATATTGCTGATCCGCTAACAAAGGGTCTTCCTCAATCTAAACATGATGGTCATGTTAGGTCGATGGGTATTAGATACATTAATGATTGGGCCTAGTGCAAGTGGGAGATTGTTGGTGTGTATGCCCTAGGTATGTAATTTGGCACGTTGTTTGATAATGTTTGTTATCACTTTTTTCATATATATAAAGAGATGTTTTGGATTATTATTTGTTGTTACAGGTTTTGTTATAATAATCTCCGTCCCTAGTACTTATGAAGAACTAGTATAAGTTTAATTAGATAATCATTTGATGATTATGTGTATTGGATACAAGTTAAACTTATGGGTATATGTTGGTGAACATATATTGGACATGACCCAAAGATGAGGTTTATGTCATGGTCATAATGTCATAATTAAACCTCTAATAGTTATATAATTGGAATCCTTAGACTTGAGATTATTGCGATCTTCCACATAATGGAGATCATGTTTGACATATTCAAACATTACTCTTAACCAAGAAATTATAAAGGATATGATTGGCATAATCGAAGTTATGTCGGGAAGTGTAATAAGTCAAGAAAGGATTTGTCCCTCGATGAACAGTTATGATGAAATGCTTGGCCATGCTCAAAATGAATTGATGAGATCGATATCATTTGAACTATCAAACTATTCGGAATCGAGAATGTATTGAACATTGTAAGTTTACCATTGACCATGGCTTACGTTCAATGACATCGTAGGACAAAAGGATTGTGATATGTTCTATAAAGGATACGAACTTATATAGTTACACTAATTGGGTAGGTATGACGGTTTGCTAGAACCTAATCATATCTTATGGTTTTACACCTATAGACAACTTAGTGTAATCCTAAAGGGTCACACACATTAGAACGAATCTAAATGGACTTAATTGGAATATTGGGTCGAATGACCTTTAAGGGATTTAGGAATTTAGAGGAGAAAACAAGAAAGTCAGGAAAAAGGGAAAGGTCCGGTCGGACCTCCCCAAGGACCCGGTCGGACCTTGAGGGATCCGGCTGGACCCTTTTGGTGACTCGGTCGGACCTAAGCTCCATGCTGGAACTTTCTTTAGTCCATTTTCTTGCGGGTTTGGTCACTAGTTACCTATTTGGAATAGGTCTAACAAGTATAAAAACCCTCTCTAACAGCCCTATTTAGTCCATAACTTTGTGAGTGCCTCCAAAGAGTTTGAGAGGATTAATTCTTGTTCTAAAATCATAAAAGTGAAGAACAAGAGATCACATATATTCCATATAGTTCATATTATTGTGAAAGCGCGTTTCACAATTTGGTCTAGCAACCAAGATCAAGAGGCTTCTTGATATTCGTTCGTGGTGTGGATACCGTTAGAGGGTAAAGCTTGTAACGCCCGTCCTAATTCCTGTTAAATTCTCGACTTGCATATTTATATGCTATTTTATTTGAGTTAATTATTTAACTAAGTGAGCAAGTTTAGGTCCTAGTTGTTTAAGTTGAAACATTAGGGTCATTTGTGAAAATTAAAGTTTACGGGCTAAATTGCTCAAAGTAAAACTTGGAGGACCTAGGTGCAATTCTTGAAAGTTTATAAGGATAAACTTATGTTTGCTCCTTCTCTGAATCATCTTTCCGAATTCTCTCATATGTTCTCTCTGTCTCGAAGAAAAGTTAAGGTTTACCCTATTCTCGACTCCTCTCGCTTAATTATGCCTCTGTTCGAAAATCCGACTTCGTATAAATGATCAGGGCGGTGAGTAGAGTATTTCCTGCCGAACAGAAATTAGTTTGGGTGAATTTGATTTTGGACTAGGTAAGTCACTAGCTACCCCTTTGCTTGTAATAACATGCCTATATGTTATTCTTGATACTTGTGCTTGTTAATTTCGTGTTTGGGGTAATTTTTGTGATACTTGTAAATTTGGGACAAGGGGAGTATTAGTATACTCGGGATATGAATTTGAAATGAGTAACACTTTACTCTAAGGATTATGTTATTGAGTATTAGTAAAATTATACTCCTACTCGTGGGACGGTGAAATATTTAATTTGAATAAAAGAAAATTATCCTATTAATTGTGGGACGGTAAAATTGATGAAATAAACTTGAAAGTAATGTTTTGAACTTGTTTGTATATCCTGGTTATTGCCTCAGTGTTAGTAAAAGTATACTCCTACGCTTGGGATGGAGAATTATTAAGCCTGGGAAAGAAATAAAATTTCAAAATTTTGTACCTTGGGCGACCGCCCATTTTGGGCTAGGCGACCGCCCATCTTGCTGGAAGGTTTTTCAAAGGATTGACCTGCCTAGTGTGCGACCGCACAGGTCACTTTAGGTGACCGCACACCTACCCTGATGAACAAAAGTCTTGAATAAAGTTTGATTAAGCTAGACTTAACCCTAGTTAAGGTATATAGCCTTAGTATAAGATGTCCTAGCACGTGTTGTGACACCTTAGGGGCATCATAAGTGAATCGTGAACATGATTACTCATTAAATTAAAATGAGAACTTGAATATCAAAGTAAGAACTCTTTTATATGTCTTGAAAGTGCTATGAACAAGCACTAATGTGTTATATGTTGGGTTTCGTAGTAACATGCGCAGCGGAATATAGCATTTAAAATTTTATGAAACCCAAAGCCCATAGATCCATTCATATGATTAAATCAAATACAACAATATGAATACTAGAAAAACTAACCCTTGATGACTTTGAATTTGGCCTTTGATCTTGGTGGAGAACTTGAAGCTTTGATCACAAAAGTAAGAACACGAACTTTGAAGATGATAAGCTTCACCCTCTAGCGGTATCCACACCACGAACGAATATCAAGAACACTTGATCTTGGTTGCTAGACCAAGATTGTGAAACACGTTTTCACAATCAATATGAACTATATGGAATTTTGTTTGTGTATTACTTTGTTCCTCAATCTAGGATGTCTTAGAACAAAATAAACTCTCTCAAACTATTTGGAGACTTGCACAAAAGCTATGATATGATTCTGGCCGAATTTGGCTGTTTATATACAAGTTAGACCTATTCCTAATAGGAAACTTGTGTCTAAACCCATCCAAAATTCTTTTCCAAATCAAATTAGGAAACCAGTCCCGACATGGTGTGCGGCCGCCCAAAAACCTTGTGCGGTCGCACATCTATCTGGAAGGTTTCTGGTACTAACTGACCCAAACTATGCGGTCGCCCACTTGTCCAGATTCCCAAAGTTTCCAAAATTCCAATATAGTCCTTATTTAAGATTTGTTCTATTGTGTGTGACCCTCTAGGATTATACTAAGTTGGCAATGAGCTCAAACATGAATCCATAAGATATTATTAGGTTCTAGCAAACCGTCATACCTACCCAAATAGTATAACTAGATACAAGTTCGCATTCCTTTAGAATATGTCACAATCCCTTTGTCCACGATGTCATTGAACACAAGTCATGGTCAACGAGTCAACTTGTTTTGTTTAATACTTTCTCGATTCTGAATATGTTGATAATCCAAATGACATTGATCTAATCAATTCATTTAAGTCCGGCCGAACATTTTCATCAACATCATTCCTATGAGAGGCCCAAGCTTGACATCTCTCCGAAGAGGGACAAATCCATTTAGCTTATTATTCTTCCCTACGTGAATCCGATTATGCCAATCATACCCTTTATAACTACCCGGTTAAAGGTAGCGTTTGAATATGTCAAACATAATGTTGATCAAGTGGAAGACTGTAATAACTTCATGTCTAAGGATTCGTATGACATAACTAATATGAGATATATGTACGACATAGACCATGACATAAATCTCATACAGCGGGTCATGTCCAGTACCTTGTTCCAAACAAGTACCCATAAATCTAATATGATCATCCCATGATCATTTAGCCTTTATACAAGTGCTTAATAAGTACTAGGAATGGAGATTATTATAAGTAAACATGAACAACAATAATAATCAAAACATTTCTTTATTGATATGAAATAAATGATAACAATTACAACGTTTATTAAACGTGCCTAGGGCACCAATACCAACAATCTCCCACTTGCCCTAGGCCCATTCTCCCATGTATCTAATACCCATGGACCTAACATTACCTTCATGTTTAGCTTGTGGAAGTCCCTTTGTTAGCGGGTCCGCAACATTGTCATCAGTAGGTACTCTGCATATATTTACGTCTCCCCTATCAACGATTTCTCGAATGATATGAAAACGCCTAAGTATGTGTTTGGATTTCTGATGTGCTCTTGGTTCCTTTTCTTGAGCAATAGCACCATTATTATCGCAATAAAGGTCTATTGGATTAGCAATACTAGGAACCACTTCAAGTTCAGTAATGAACTTCTTAATCCAAACAGCTTCCTTTGCAGCATCTGATGCAGCAATATAATCGTTTCCAATGAGTAATATGTCATCCACGTATAAAATAAGGAAAAACACTATGCTCCCACTAATCTTCTTGTATACACAAGGCTCATCTTCGTTCTTGATGAAACCAAACTCTTTGACTGATTCATCAAAACGGAGATTCCAACTCCTAAAAGCTTGCTTCAATCCATAGATGGATCTCTGCAATTTGCATACCTTGGAATCTTATTCAAAACCTTCTGGTTGTGTCATATACACATCCTCTTGCAGTTTTCCATTTAGGAAAGCGGTTTTGACGTCCATTTGCCATATTTCATAGTCATGATATGCGGCAATGGCAAGTAAAATTCTTATAGACTTGATCATTGCTACGGGTGAAAATGTTTCATCATAGTCAATACCATGAACTTGCCTATAACCCTTCGCTACAAGTTTAGCTTTCTAAGTATGCACCTTCCCATCCATGTCAGTCTTCTTTTTGAAGACCCATTTGCATCCTATGGTTTTTACACCTTCGGGTGCATCAATGAAATTCCAAACTTGATTGTCTTGCATGGATTGCAATTCGGATTCCATGGCTCCAAGCCACTTGTCCAAATCAGGAGAAGACATCGCCTCTTGGAAGGTTGTCGGTTCATCATTCTCAATGATTTCCACCTCATTACTATCCGTTACGAGAAATCCATATCTCTCGGGCTCGGATCGTAACCTACTAGATCTGCGAGTTGCTTGTGTATTTTGAACAGGTTCCACAACTCCTTGTGGTTCTTGTTCTTGTTCCACTATTGGTTCAATGTTATTTTCTGGATCTCGAATTTCTTTAAGATTTATTTTACTCCCACTGATTTTTTGGAGAGAAACTCTTTCTCTAGAAACACACCAGTTCGGGCAACAAAAACTTTGTTGTCCTCACGGTTGTAAAAGTAATATCCTCTTGTTTCCTTTGGATATCCCACGAAAATACATTTGTCAGATTTGTGTTCAAGTTTGTCAGAGACAAGTCTTTTGACGTAGGCTTCGCAACCCCAAATCTTCATGAAAGATAAACAAGTTTTCTTTCATCTTCGCATGGTCCTATGACGATACTCCGGATAGAAAATGGGAACAAGTGACAACACCAGACATTGGGTCAGTAAAGCAAGTGATACTGCCAGTCAAGCCCGAATGGTCCCCTCGCACGGTGAGAGAAATAGAAAAACTGCTACAAAGGGACTTCATCAAGTTCGCATACTGGCCAAGGTGGTTACTCGATGCCATCTCCGCAAAGAAGTACAAACAGAAGGTGACAGTTCACATAGACATCATGGGTCTCAATGAATTGAGTCCCAGACATCGGTTCACACCGTTTGACATAGAATCACTGCTAGAGGCCACCGAAGACAGAGATGTTTGATCATTACTCAAAAGTTTCCCCAGTAAAAATCGGATACCTGCCGCAGTACAGACAGACGAGAAATTACTCTTTCACACTCCATGGGGTACCTATTGTCACGCCAATAGATTCCTAGAATTGAAAGGCATTGGTATCTCTTACCACGTGCCAAGAGGATCGCCAACAGATGCAGACGTCTACATAGATGACCTAGTGTTGCACTCCAAAAGACCCTACGGCCGTCACATCGAAGATCTGCGGAAATTCTTCAACATTCTGAGAAGTCAGAAAATTCTCCTCAATCCGTCGGAATGCAGATTTGGTACTACTCAGACGAAAGCCCTGGGCTGTAGGTTGGGATAGAGGTTCGAAGTCGATCCCAACAAGATCAGAGAATTAATCACGATGTCACCCTCTCACCAAGAAAATCAAAGAACCAAGCTCATAAGTATACTGCACTACATCAGTCGCCTCACCACAGCGGGAGACCCGCTCTTTAAATAATTACAGAATTGCTCAGAAGAAGTTTGGAATCAGAAGTGTGAGTTGGCTCTAACTGACCTAAAGGACCACTTAGCGAATACACCGAATTTACGACCACCACATAGGAAATCCAAGTCACATAATGGATCCCACATCAGTTTGCGACATTGCACAAGTTCGGATCTACCTTTGGGCCTCATATTCAAAGCACTAGGGAAAATTGGTAAACTACAAGAACCAAGTTCTGCTACAATGTCGCGAACCAGCGAGCCAAGTAGAAGGTGCTCATATCACCAGAAGGAAGGACATGACACCGATGATTGCCAAGAATTAAAAGAAGAGGTTCGACTACTTATCGAGACGGGTCGCTTAGTTAAGCGGAATGAAGATTGGGTATATATGGTCGACAACGGCCTCCTCCCAGTCAAAGTTTACAAGCTCCGCCGCTACTACAACTAACCACCGCGGTCAGTCTCCACAAATGGTACACTTCATCAGAGGTACTCTCCACCAGCGGAACTCTCCATCAACGGTCTTCTACAACGGCCGTCCCCTTTGTAAAAAAAAAAAAATTAGTCTCTCCACTTCCCCTCTTCTATCTTCCCTTTCTACAATCAGAAATGAACTACGGTGACCTGAGCCCCTTAGCCCTACTTGTAAAAGGGGGAACGTAGGCAGCCTTCAATGGTGCGGTCTCAAAAATAAATAAAAAATCCCAAATCTGGTTTGAGCAAAAATGTCAATAAAGCAAACAATCTGTTTATTACTAAAGCAAAATCTCTATTTTCACAAGTCACTAAACATTAACATTTATTTGATGAGTCTAAGCTCGAAGGAACCTGCGACTAAATAACCTGCTTTGAAATTTAAATAAACTAAAACAAACTAAAATCTAAACTATGTGTCTGCAGCGATTGTGGTTAGATACTTTGAGTCAATCCTCCTCCTCCTCTTCCTCTTCCTTCTTCAGTTTCTTGTCTCTTCATCCGCGTCTAGCCCGTCTAGTAGGATCCTCAAATAAAGCCTTCTTAAGCTGAGTCACCCCACTTGGGCCTTCTCTCTCTCTTTTCCTCTCAGTATGCGCTAGCTGAGCCAACTCGGTCTTCAACTCCCGTTGTACATTCTCGTCCTCCCTTAAGCGTCTGCTCGAGATATAGGGGACCACCACCCAACGTCTCAATCTTCTGAAAGTCTGTCCCATATTCCCCAGAGTCGTCTGGTACCAGTCCAAGTATTCTCGAGACAGAAGTATGTCACGTGGTCGCTGTATACAGAGAGTGCTGGGCATAAGATCATAAGACCAACATCGCTCCAAGAGCACTGCAACCCTGATATTCATGGGGAGTATCTAGTCAGTAACCTTGCTACTAGTCTCGTCCTATAAGGAGGGTATAATCTGAGGCATCCCATACTGATGGCACACCCGCACTACATAATAGTAAGTAGTTTCATCAAAGGCAGGGACCCGAATCATGCAAAGACTGCTTTGAACCCACCGTGCCCTGATAATCTCCCAATGAGGCACCATCCACTGGATTTGAGCAGTACTCATCTGTGCCATATATGTCACTCATGCAGAACGAGCCATCCCTGTAAATCGCTGCCTTATGCGCTTGCTCTGGCAAACCCAAGGGGATACCGGCCCGACAGGGTCCTCCAAGACTCGAAGTCTCTCCTACAGCCACAAGGTTAACAGACTAGTACTTCCTCTGGTCATCTTCCTAGCCCCCAAGGCCAACTCTCCAATGCCATGCAAAGTCTCTCCAAGCAGACAAGGAACAATACTACGATCAGCTCGAGCTTGGTCCACCATGTCGAGACAACCCATGGTAGTTACTCCTACGTAAGGTGGAAATAATACCGAGGCAAACAGACAAAGTGCCAGACAATCCAGAGCCGTATCAGACTCTACCGTGCTATTAATAAACCTGATGGGAAGCTCACAGAGATTAACACCACCATCCAACAGTAAGCCCCTAGCCTCTTCGATAGAAACCCTCATCAGTTGGGAAATCCGAGTTTTTGGAGGCACTTGAGGCTGCGGCATGGCTACCCTATCAGTCACCGTCGCACCACAAAGAGCCACAAAATCTTCATATGTTGGAGTGATTTCATTGTAAGAAAAGTTGAAGACATGATTCTCGTTGTCCCAGAATTTAGCAGCAGAACGAATCAGATGCTCGTCAGACTTAACCTTATAAAAGGACCAAAGGCACTTAATTCCAAATCTCCTATCAAATCTTGCACGGGTTGCCCTCGAAAGCTTCCCAACCCAGATCTTCAAGCTCTTGATGAAGTAGTTTTGTCGCTCCTCAGAAATCCTAGGGTGTCTATCCATCAGAAAGGCGTGGAAGGATCAAAATCTAGAGCAAAAGGGAAGAAAACTGCAATCTGCCTCGTCTGCTTACGCAAACTGTTATTATATAGAGTGGGGAGTTTAAGTCCTGATCATACAAGGAAAAATCTGACGAAAATCGTGTCAGGTCAAGGATCAGCCGCGCGGCCAGTCCCTCCTACAACAATTGGCCAGGCGGCCACATCATCCGGTTCAGACAGATTGCAAGTCCGTCCCCAACAAACACCAGAATGGACCCATTTCAGACATGTCGAAGGTCACAAGTCACAAAAGAGGTCCAATAGAGAAGGTGGACATGCCCAACAGTGTGCAAATCCCTATTTTACCCCTAGGGCTCATGCATTGTACAAACACAAAAAGACATGTAAATAAAATACTAATTAATTACATACCAAAAGCAAATAAAATGTTGTACATAAATATCTGTTTGTTTGTTCCTCCCCTCTCTCTAACAAAGTGTAGAAAATCAAAGTGCTACATTTAGTCCGAATCAGAATCCTCGATGTCCACATCCTCATCCTCTCCACCCGGCTCCGTGTGATGGGACCTACTAGCTCCAGAGCTCCTGCTCCGGACAGACCTCGAACTCTCAGCCCCTGTGGGAGACCTCTCTCTACGCTAAGGCAGCACCACATCATCCCGACGATAGGTACAAGCAGCAGCCAAGCTCCGAAATAGCCTCTCAAAGATATTTCCCCGACGGACAGAGCGGATATAAGCCTCCCGAGTCACCTGGCACAAATAAAGCACAGTTAATATACAAGTCTAAAGTGTGTGTGTGCAAAGATAGAAATGAAAGCAAAGGTATCATACCGTAGTTCCAAGCAGAGGAAGCTGGGTCCCAGTAACCTCGTCAGCCTCAGTCGGTGTCAGATCAAGATCCACCTCAACACCTCCCCGCCGCATCCGGATACTATCAGGGAAACGAGGCATATCCATCTAATGCCTAGCACCTCTGCTCGACCTCGCCGGATAGGCACCCACCTGCCTCCTAGCCAACACCTATGGGCTCACCAACATATGCTCAACGAACCACTCATAATCAGCCCCACTCTGATACAAATGGGCTGGAGTCCTCACTCAGTATTCACCACTCGCCCTCAGCCTAGCCGGGTACAACGTGTTCCTCGAAGTCTCAAGCGGGGCCCACACTACCGGATGTCAGCCATGCTGTCTACAGACTCTCTCGCCAAGGTACAGGGCATCCCCATTCAACCCTACTAAAAAGCAGCGGGAGGCAGTAAACTCCTAAGCCTGACTAACCCCTGCCAACACCATGTCCGACCAAGGAAAAACTGGAAATCCCTGTACAGTGCACCACTCATCCTCGAGGCAAAGACCCCCAGATCTGGAGTCTTCCTAGCCCTGCGAACCTCTAACCGGTTCTCATTCGTCCAAAATCTCATAACCGAAACCACCAGCACCCCCTGCACAGTAAAGGGAGCAATATGGAATAGCTCGTAGACCCACACATGTGGAAAAGCAACATTTCAGTTTATGAAAAGTTCTGAACAAAAGACAAGCATGGTATAAAAAAAAGATCGAGTTGGAGACATACCTCAAAAACAAACTGGACACAATCAAAAGATGAGGTACTCGACCTCGAACAGACATCAAAAGTTCTATACATCTCTGCTAGTCTGGCTTCGCCCCATGAGACCTGACTCGCATGCTCCAAATCAGCAAGAACACCCAATAAGGAAAATCGACAAAAGGTCCCCGCACTCGGGAACAGAGTCTGTGAAAAGCTATACCACAGAACGGATCGCACCAGACAATCAGTATCGCTGACGCCCTCAACAAAGTCTCCAATGGCCCCCTCTAGCAAGGTCCTCAGACGGCCTGCCTCAAAGCCGTTGCCCTTAACGCCTTTGCCCAGCTGCATCCCAATCAACTCTACCTGACGATATAAGTCCTCAGACAGTCCCTCATCAAACGGCAGGGGCGTATTAGTAAATTACAGCCCAGTGATAGCTGCGAAATCGGTGGTAGTAATTGTAACCTCTCCCCAACTAAAGTGGAACGTGTGGGTAGTATCCCACCAATACTCCCTCATCATCTCAACCAGGCCCATCACCTTCTGGGTCCCTCCAATCGCCTGTACAGCATCAAAAAATGGGCCAAAGATCAAAGCTCGAATCCTCTCTCTGACCACGCCACCTGGAGGAAGCATGCCCCATATCTCTCCCACAGCCTTCGTGGATCCACGAGATTTCATCCTCTGCAGGTAAACACAGCAAAGGTATGTTACTCAAACTGGCACTATATAAATTAAAGTGTTCATGCATACTTTGTTTTATCTACTTGCGCGTATATTTGCCGTCCCCAAAATAATCAACAAATCCCAGAAAATTAAATAATCACAAACGATTAATTTAATTCAAAACAGTCTCAAAAGTAATATAACAAGTATGAAATAAAAGACACAAAAATACCCAAAAGCGCTAAGAGCGAGGTCGTTACCTCCTTCATCTCCATCAAGTTCCCACCGGACCAATGCTTGTTTGGCCCCGTGTACAAGTCAAAGTGTTGTCCCATAGTGAAGTGCCATTCATCAGAACAGAAGTTGCGAGAAGCCATCCTCGCTCGAAGTTTATGTTGCCCCTCTTGTTGAGGCGGGTTCGCCCCTTCGCCCTGCTCGAATTGTGCTCCCGCACCCGCACCGTGCTCATATGGTTGATCTGTGCCAAAAAGATAGTTGAAATCCATCTCTATAACAACAAAATATCTCAAAAACCTCTCTTTTTCTCTCTTTCCCCGGCAAGAAATCAAGAAAGTGAAGAGTGAAAGCAACAGCCGGCGGTTGTTTGTAGGGTCTGTCCAGCGAAGGGACTAGCCGCGCGGCCAATCTTCCCGGGCGACATGGCACGATCTGAGCCCTCCACCTCGCGCGCTCATCAGCGATCCTCGTCAACAAGGCCCAGCCAATCGAAGGAACTGGCCACGCGGCCAGTTACTCCCCCAAGCGCCAGATTTTGCAATTTAGCCCCTCAGCTTATTTTTAATCCAAAATTGGCCCCGTTAGCCAAATTTAACCAGAATTTAACCAATTGGGTCCGGAAGACCTCTATAAAAATTACCAAATTAATTTATAATTAAAGTTTGGAACCTCCTTAAACCCTAAAAATTATAAAATAAAGGTCGGAACCTCCGTAAGCCCTAATCTTCAAAATTAATCTATAATTGAAGGTCCTAAACCCTAAAAATTATAAATTAAAGGTCGGAACCTCCGTAAGCCCTAATCTTCAAATTAATCTATAATTGAAGGACCTAAACCCTAAAAATTATAAATTAAAGGTCGGAACCTCCGTAAGCCCTAACTGGGTCCGTAAGACATCTATAAAAATTACCAATTGGGTTCGGAAATCCTCTATAAAATTTCTAAAATCTAAAATGGGGTTCGGAAATCCTCTATAAATTTCTAAAATCTAAAATTGGGTTCGGAAATCCTCTATAAAATTTCTAAAATCTCAAATTGGGTCTGGAAGACCTCTATAAAAATCACCAATCCATAATGAAAGGTCGGAAACCTCTGTAAACCCTAATTCTCCAAAATCAATCGATTACGCGCGCTCTATAGGAAGTTAGAATTCATCCTTAGTTCTGTTCTCGATTCTTAAAACTTCTTGTCGAACCGTGCGTAGGGCCTCCCCTCCTTTCCCAAGTAAGGTCCACGCGACTTTATTGTTTACGAATGCTTGATTATCCCCAGCTAAGGACGGCATCTCGTTTCTTTCTTTCCCCGCAGGTCTCGAACTACGACTGGCTTGATTCCACTTCGATACGTAGGTAGCCTGACAAAGGTTCAGCTACCCGACCAACCTTGTCACATTCTTTCTCACTCCTCTCTCTATTTGGAACTCATGTTTCAGATCGGTTCTTTCTCTTAATCGACTACCCTCCATGCCTTGCAAGAAACGTTGTCGAGGGGCTACTGTTAGTACCCAACCTGAAAATGAGTTATTAGGCATTCTAGAACTCACAGGGATCTCCTAGGTATTTACGAACTGCGCAGGACTTATCCAGGATTTCCCAAAAAGCCCAGATAAGAAGATGTTCTTGACTGATCGGATAAGGGATCGAATATAGACTTTATCTGATTATCCTCCAAAGTCCAGATAGACATACCTCAAAAATTGTGTCAATCTTTAAGACCAGCCGAGCGGCCACATGTCTAGCCGGGTGGCCACTTATCCCAGATCAAGTTTTCTTATAAATAGATGACCTCAGTTCACAATTTCAACACACAATTCTCTCCCCCGAGTCATACAAGACAAACTGACGGCAGAACTCTCTCTTCAATCCTTTCTAGAAATCCTGAAGGTCCGACGAATCCGTGCTAGAGATTCAACTTCGTTCTTGTCAAGATTGGTGAGAATTTGTCATGTCTTCTTAGTGTAGATATGATTTATTCTAGTTTCATCATGTTTCATCATAAATATTCATATGATTCATAATGCGTTCTTCATGTTCTTACTAGAATTCATAATATACTCTATAACTAGGGTTGCGATCTTCATGATTATGTGTTATTTCATACATGTTTCATGATATTCTTATTATTATGCTAGATCTACGGCTTATCTCATGCATAACATGCTAGATCTAATGTTTTAATCCCTATTTATATTGTATAGCCGATGATGATCTCCAAGATCTAGGAACTACTTCTAAACCCTAAACTTTAGGTAAATATTCCCATGATCAGTAATTCTCCAAGGATGAATATGATGACTACACATTGATCTTATCAATGGTATAATCATTATTCTAGGATGTGATCATCTTGCATGATTCTTTCTCCTCCCCCTTCATCTTGCATGATCCCGCTTCTTTCTCCCTATTTTGATTATGTGCGAACTACGATGACCTGAGCTTCTCATCACGAGAGGAACGTAGGCAATCTTCGGATCCGGTCTCAATCACTAACACACTACTACCTGATATTTTTCTCTTGTCGTAACTTGACCCCCGAACCCTCTTTGTTAGCTTTTTTTCAATGTTTTAGCTCAATAAAAACAACGTGGCGACTCTTAATAGGTTAAATCCTAACTTAAATATCCTAATCCCATAGAAAAGATAAATAAAAGAAAGACATCCCGTGCGTCGCCCGCATCGTCAGAAAGGGGTATTCACAGGATCACAAAAATGTAAACCAAAATAAGTACAAAATAACAACGAATCCAGAAAGTGGATTTAAAGATCCGAAAATTTGAAAATTTCAAAAATGAAAAATCTTCAGATTCGCAAAATATAACGAATTGATCGTCGAAAAGTTTGGTTTAAAAGATTTGAAATCACAAAACGAATAAATCCTATCAAACAATTTTGAAAACGGAGAATCGAAACAAGTTTTATCAAGAAAAGTATGATTTTCGGTTTTCGAAAAAGAACCCAAAAAAACGAAACACAGAAATTTCAGAAATTAAAGAAGACTAAGGGTAAGGATTCATACCATTTCGTCTTGGAGAGTCTTTGTTGCTTTCTTAGGACCCATTAACGATATATAAATGAAGGAAAAGGTAGATAAAAGAAAAAAAATAAAGAGAGACAGAGAGAGATACGGGAGAGAGAGAGACTGGAATGGGGTAGAGAGAGTGAGAAAAGAGAGAGAGAGTAGGCAACGATGGAAAAAAATGAGAAGTCAAATATATAGGGTTGAGTTTTCTAGAAAATGAGAAGATGAAGAGATTGGCATTTATGAGGGGAAAACGGCTAATAAATGGCGAGGTGACACAGAGTACGGTACATTTAATGAAGAATGACATAAAGTACCTTGATGTGACACCTTGCGTAAGAGAAATTGTCCCACTTCCCTCATAAGTGTATGAACAATTATGACCAAATTTTTGCACAAACACCAAAAACATCTGTTTTGGTGTAAATTTGGGGTGCAAGAAATATATCCCCATAAAATAAAATTTTGGAAAAACGTAAAACGAGGGAAAAAATAATTGCACAAGTACCCTTAAACAATCATGGAATGTCAAATGACAAAGATTCTATGCAATAAATAAAAACATACCTGGTACTTGTGAAAATTAAATGGGTTCAATCATTGAAATAATAAATTTGGAGCATTGATTGAGTAGCAACGTTTATTAGGCGCATGGTAGGCACGTTACTCAAAGGGGGCGCGCAGTATAGATAGGCGCATAAGGCGCTAGGGCGCGCGAGAGTGAGGGAGGCGCAGACCAGGCGCATAGTTTCCTTGAAACTCAGAAATTGATTTACCTTTTTAACCTAGGATACTTAAAACACAACAAAACATAATATCGTTAGTAATAACAAAACTATATGGAATTAGTTGAGTTCAAGCATACCCATTTCACCTCTCAAAAAGATGAACCATTTCGCATCAAGTGCTTTCGTTAGAATGTCGGAGATTTGAAAGTCGGTTCCCACGTGTTCCAAATGAATATTGCCTTTCTCCACGTGGTCTTTGAGGAAGTGATATTTGATGTCGATGTGCTTGGTTTTGGAATGCATGACAGGATTCTCAGACGGCCTGCCTCAAAGCCGTTGCCCTTAACGCCTTTGCCCAGCTGCATCCCAATCAACTCTACCTGACGATATAAGTCCTCAGACAGTCCCTCATCAAACGGCAGGGGCGTATTAGTAAATTACAGCCCAGTGATAGCTGCGAAATCGGTGGTAGTAATTGTAACCTCTCCCCAACTAAAGTGGAACGTGTGGGTAGTATCCCACCAATACTCCCTCATCATCTCAACCAGGCCCATCACCTTCTGGGTCCCTCCAATCGCCTGTACAGCATCAAAAAATGGGCCAAAGATCAAAGCTCGAATCCTCTCTCTGACCACGCCACCTGGAGGAAGCATGCCCCATATCTCTCCCACAGCCTTCGTGGATCCACGAGATTTCATCCTCTGCAGGTAAACACAGCAAAGGTATGTTACTCAAACTGGCACTATATAAATTAAAGTGTTCATGCATACTTTGTTTTATCTACTTGCGCGTATATTTGCCGTCCCCAAAATAATCAACAAATCCCAGAAAATTAAATAATCACAAACGATTAATTTAATTCAAAACAGTCTCAAAAGTAATATAACAAGTATGAAATAAAAGACACAAAAATACCCAAAAGCGCTAAGAGCGAGGTCGTTACCTCCTTCATCTCCATCAAGTTCCCACCGGACCAATGCTTGTTTGGCCCCGTGTACAAGTCAAAGTGTTGTCCCATAGTGAAGTGCCATTCATCAGAACAGAAGTTGCGAGAAGCCATCCTCGCTCGAAGTTTATGTTGCCCCTCTTGTTGAGGCGGGTTCGCCCCTTCGCCCTGCTCGAATTGTGCTCCCGCACCCGCACCGTGCTCATATGGTTGATCTGTGCCAAAAAGATAGTTGAAATCCATCTCTATAACAACAAAATATCTCAAAAACCTCTCTTTTTCTCTCTTTCCCCGGCAAGAAATCAAGAAAGTGAAGAGTGAAAGCAACAGCCGGCGGTTGTTTGTAGGGTCTGTCCAGCGAAGGGACTAGCCGCGCGGCCAATCTTCCCGGGCGACATGGCACGATCTGAGCCCTCCACCTCGCGCGCTCATCAGCGATCCTCGTCAACAAGGCCCAGCCAATCGAAGGAACTGGCCACGCGGCCAGTTACTCCCCCAAGCGCCAGATTTTGCAATTTAGCCCCTCAGCTTATTTTTAATCCAAAATTGGCCCCGTTAGCCAAATTTAACCAGAATTTAACCAATTGGGTCCGGAAGACCTCTATAAAAATTACCAAATTAATTTATAATTAAAGTTTGGAACCTCCTTAAACCCTAAAAATTATAAAATAAAGGTCGGAACCTCCGTAAGCCCTAATCTTCAAAATTAATCTATAATTGAAGGTCCTAAACCCTAAAAATTATAAATTAAAGGTCGGAACCTCCGTAAGCCCTAATCTTCAAATTAATCTATAATTGAAGGACCTAAACCCTAAAAATTATAAATTAAAGGTCGGAACCTCCGTAAGCCCTAACTGGGTCCGTAAGACATCTATAAAAATTACCAATTGGGTTCGGAAATCCTCTATAAAATTTCTAAAATCTAAAATGGGGTTCGGAAATCCTCTATAAATTTCTAAAATCTAAAATTGGGTTCGGAAATCCTCTATAAAATTTCTAAAATCTCAAATTGGGTCTGGAAGACCTCTATAAAAATCACCAATCCATAATGAAAGGTCGGAAACCTCTGTAAACCCTAATTCTCCAAAATCAATCGATTACGCGCGCTCTATAGGAAGTTAGAATTCATCCTTAGTTCTGTTCTCGATTCTTAAAACTTCTTGTCGAACCGTGCGTAGGGCCTCCCCTCCTTTCCCAAGTAAGGTCCACGCGACTTTATTGTTTACGAATGCTTGATTATCCCCAGCTAAGGACGGCATCTCGTTTCTTTCTTTCCCCGCAGGTCTCGAACTACGACTGGCTTGATTCCACTTCGATACGTAGGTAGCCTGACAAAGGTTCAGCTACCCGACCAACCTTGTCACATTCTTTCTCACTCCTCTCTCTATTTGGAACTCATGTTTCAGATCGGTTCTTTCTCTTAATCGACTACCCTCCATGCCTTGCAAGAAACGTTGTCGAGGGGCTACTGTTAGTACCCAACCTGAAAATGAGTTATTAGGCATTCTAGAACTCACAGGGATCTCCTAGGTATTTACGAACTGCGCAGGACTTATCCAGGATTTCCCAAAAAGCCCAGATAAGAAGATGTTCTTGACTGATCGGATAAGGGATCGAATATAGACTTTATCTGATTATCCTCCAAAGTCCAGATAGACATACCTCAAAAATTGTGTCAATCTTTAGGACCAGCCGAGCGGCCACATGTCTAGCCGGGTGGCCACTTATCCCAGATCAAGTTTTCTTATAAATAGATGACCTCAGTTCACAATTTCAACACACAATTCTCTCCCCCGAGTCATACAAGACAAACTGACGGCAGAACTCTCTCTTCAATCCTTTCTAGAAATCCTGAAGGTCCGACGAATCCGTGCTAGAGATTCAACTTCGTTCTTGTCAAGATTGGTGAGAATTTGTCATGTCTTCTTAGTGTAGATCTGATTTATTCTAGTTTCATCATGTTTCATCATAAATATTCATATGATTCATAATGCGTTCTTCATGTTCTTACTAGAATTCATAATATACTCTATAACTAGGGTTGCGATCTTCATGATTATGTGTTATTTCATACATGTTTCATGATATTCTTATTATTATGCTAGATCTACGGCTTATCTCATGCATAACATGCTAGATCTAATGTTTTAATCCCTATTTATATTGTATAGCCGATGATGATCTCCAAGATCTAGGAACTACTTCTAAACCCTAAACTTTAGGTAAATATTCCCATGATCAGTAATTCTCCAAGGATGAATATGATGACTACACATTGATCTTATCAATGGTATAATCATTATTCTAGGATGTGATCATCTTGCATGATTCTTTCTCCTCCCCCTTCATCTTGCATGATCCCGCTTCTTTCTCCCTATTTTGATTATGTGCGAACTACGATGACCTGAGCTTCTCATCACGAGAGGAACGTAGGCAATCTTCGGATCCGGTCTCAATCACTAACACACTACTACCTGATATTTTTCTCTTGTCGTAACTTGACCCCCGAACCCTCTTTGTTAGCTTTTTTTCAATGTTTTAGCTCAATAAAAACAACGTGGCGACTCTTAATAGGTTAAATCCTAACTTAAATATCCTAATCCCATAGAAAAGATAAATAAAAGAAAGACATCCCGTGCGTCGCCCGCATCGTCAGAAAGGGGTATTCACAGGATCACAAAAATGTAAACCAAAATAAGTACAAAATAACAACGAATCCAGAAAGTGGATTTAAAGATCCGAAAATTTGAAAATTTCAAAAATGAAAAATCTTCAGATTCGCAAAATATAACGAATTGATCGTCGAAAAGTTTGGTTTAAAAGATTTGAAATCACAAAACGAATAAATCCTATCAAACAATTTTGAAAACGGAGAATCGAAACAAGTTTTATCAAGAAAAGTATGATTTTCGGTTTTCGAAAAAGAACCCAAAAAAACGAAACACAGAAATTTCAGAAATTAAAGAAGACTAAGGGTAAGGATTCATACCATTTCGTCTTGGAGAGTCTTTGTTGCTTTCTTAGGACCCATTAACGATATATAAATGAAGGAAAAGGTAGATAAAAGAAAAAAATAAAGAGAGACAGAGAGAGATACGGGAGAGAGAGAGACTGGAATGGGGTAGAGAGAGTGAGAAAAGAGAGAGAGAGTAGGCAACGATGGAAAAAAATGAGAAGTCAAATATATAGGGTTGAGTTTTCTAGAAAATGAGAAGATGAAGAGATTGGCATTTATGAGGGGAAAACGGCTAATAAATGGCGAGGTGACACAGAGTACGGTACATTTAATGAAGAATGACATAAAGTACCTTGATGTGACACCTTGCGTAAGAGAAATTGTCCCACTTCCCTCATAAGTGTATGAACAATTATGACCAAATTTTTGCACAAACACCAAAAACATCTGTTTTGGTGTAAATTTGGGGTGCAAGAAATATATCCCCATAAAATAAAATTTTGGAAAAACGTAAAACGAGGGAAAAAATAATTGCACAAGTACCCTTAAACAATCATGGAATGTCAAATGACAAAGATTCTATGCAATAAATAAAAACATACCTGGTACTTGTGAAAATTAAATGGGTTCAATCATTGAAATAATAAATTTGGAGCATTGATTGAGTAGCAACGTTTATTAGGCGCATGGTAGGCACGTTACTCAAAGGGGGCGCGCAGTATAGATAGGCGCATAAGGCGCTAGGGCGCGCGAGAGTGAGGGAGGCGCAGACCAGGCGCATAGTTTCCTTGAAACTCAGAAATTGATTTACCTTTTTAACCTAGGATACTTAAAACACAACAAAACATAATATCGTTAGTAATAACAAAACTATATGGAATTAGTTGAGTTCAAGCATACCCATTTCACCTCTCAAAAAGATGAACCATTTCGCATCAAGTGCTTTCGTTAGAATGTCGGAGATTTGAAAGTCGGTTCCCACGTGTTCCAAATGAATATTGCCTTTCTCCACGTGGTCTTTGAGGAAGTGATATTTGATGTCGATGTGCTTGGTTTTGGAATGCATGACAGGATTCTCAGACGGCCTGCCTCAAAGCCGTTGCCCTTAACGCCTTTGCCCAGCTGCATCCCAATCAACTCTACCTGACGATATAAGTCCTCAGACAGTCCCTCATCAAACGGCAGGGGCGTATTAGTAAATTACAGCCCAGTGATAGCTGCGAAATCGGTGGTAGTAATTGTAACCTCTCCCCAACTAAAGTGGAACGTGTGGGTAGTATCCCACCAATACTCCCTCATCATCTCAACCAGGCCCATCACCTTCTGGGTCCCTCCAATCGCCTGTACAGCATCAAAAAATGGGCCAAAGATCAAAGCTCGAATCCTCTCTCTGACCACGCCACCTGGAGGAAGCATGCCCCATATCTCTCCCACAGCCTTCGTGGATCCACGAGATTTCATCCTCTGCAGGTAAACACAGCAAAGGTATGTTACTCAAACTGGCACTATATAAATTAAAGTGTTCATGCATACTTTGTTTTATCTACTTGCGCGTATATTTGCCGTCCCCAAAATAATCAACAAATCCCAGAAAATTAAATAATCACAAACGATTAATTTAATTCAAAACAGTCTCAAAAGTAATATAACAAGTATGAAATAAAAGACACAAAAATACCCAAAAGCGCTAAGAGCGAGGTCGTTACCTCCTTCATCTCCATCAAGTTCCCACCGGACCAATGCTTGTTTGGCCCCGTGTACAAGTCAAAGTGTTGTCCCATAGTGAAGTGCCATTCATCAGAACAGAAGTTGCGAGAAGCCATCCTCGCTCGAAGTTTATGTTGCCCCTCTTGTTGAGGCGGGTTCGCCCCTTCGCCCTGCTCGAATTGTGCTCCCGCACCCGCACCGTGCTCATATGGTTGATCTGTGCCAAAAAGATAGTTGAAATCCATCTCTATAACAACAAAATATCTCAAAAACCTCTCTTTTTCTCTCTTTCCCCGGCAAGAAATCAAGAAAGTGAAGAGTGAAAGCAACAGCCGGCGGTTGTTTGTAGGGTCTGTCCAGCGAAGGGACTAGCCGCGCGGCCAATCTTCCCGGGCGACATGGCACGATCTGAGCCCTCCACCTCGCGCGCTCATCAGCGATCCTCGTCAACAAGGCCCAGCCAATCGAAGGAACTGGCCACGCGGCCAGTTACTCCCCCAAGCGCCAGATTTTGCAATTTAGCCCCTCAGCTTATTTTTAATCCAAAATTGGCCCCGTTAGCCAAATTTAACCAGAATTTAACCAATTGGGTCCGGAAGACCTCTATAAAAATTACCAAATTAATTTATAATTAAAGTTTGGAACCTCCTTAAACCCTAAAAATTATAAAATAAAGGTCGGAACCTCCGTAAGCCCTAATCTTCAAAATTAATCTATAATTGAAGGTCCTAAACCCTAAAAATTATAAATTAAAGGTCGGAACCTCCGTAAGCCCTAATCTTCAAATTAATCTATAATTGAAGGACCTAAACCCTAAAAATTATAAATTAAAGGTCGGAACCTCCGTAAGCCCTAACTGGGTCCGTAAGACATCTATAAAAATTACCAATTGGGTTCGGAAATCCTCTATAAAATTTCTAAAATCTAAAATGGGGTTCGGAAATCCTCTATAAATTTCTAAAATCTAAAATTGGGTTCGGAAATCCTCTATAAAATTTCTAAAATCTCAAATTGGGTCTGGAAGACCTCTATAAAAATCACCAATCCATAATGAAAGGTCGGAAACCTCTGTAAACCCTAATTCTCCAAAATCAATCGATTACGCGCGCTCTATAGGAAGTTAGAATTCATCCTTAGTTCTGTTCTCGATTCTTAAAACTTCTTGTCGAACCGTGCGTAGGGCCTCCCCTCCTTTCCCAAGTAAGGTCCACGCGACTTTATTGTTTACGAATGCTTGATTATCCCCAGCTAAGGACGGCATCTCGTTTCTTTCTTTCCCCGCAGGTCTCGAACTACGACTGGCTTGATTCCACTTCGATACGTAGGTAGCCTGACAAAGGTTCAGCTACCCGACCAACCTTGTCACATTCTTTCTCACTCCTCTCTCTATTTGGAACTCATGTTTCAGATCGGTTCTTTCTCTTAATCGACTACCCTCCATGCCTTGCAAGAAACGTTGTCGAGGGGCTACTGTTAGTACCCAACCTGAAAATGAGTTATTAGGCATTCTAGAACTCACAGGGATCTCCTAGGTATTTACGAACTGCGCAGGACTTATCCAGGATTTCCCAAAAAGCCCAGATAAGAAGATGTTCTTGACTGATCGGATAAGGGATCGAATATAGACTTTATCTGATTATCCTCCAAAGTCCAGATAGACATACCTCAAAAATTGTGTCAATCTTTAGGACCAGCCGAGCGGCCACATGTCTAGCCGGTGGCCACTTATCCCAGATCAAGTTTTCTTATAAATAGATGACCTCAGTTCACAATTTCAACACACAATTCTCTCCCCCGAGTCATACAAGACAAACTGACGGCAGAACTCTCTCTTCAATCCTTTCTAGAAATCCTGAAGGTCCGACGAATCCGTGCTAGAGATTCAACTTCGTTCTTGTCAAGATTGGTGAGAATTTGTCATGTCTTCTTAGTGTAGATCTGATTTATTCTAGTTTCATCATGTTTCATCATAAATATTCATATGATTCATAATGCGTTCTTCATGTTCTTACTAGAATTCATAATATACTCTATAACTAGGGTTGCGATCTTCATGATTATGTGTTATTTCATACATGTTTCATGATATTCTTATTATTATGCTAGATCTACGGCTTATCTCATGCATAACATGCTAGATCTAATGTTTTAATCCCTATTTATATTGTATAGCCGATGATGATCTCCAAGATCTAGGAACTACTTCTAAACCCTAAACTTTAGGTAAATATTCCCATGATCAGTAATTCTCCAAGGATGAATATGATGACTACACATTGATCTTATCAATGGTATAATCATTATTCTAGGATGTGATCATCTTGCATGATTCTTTCTCCTCCCCCTTCATCTTGCATGATCCCGCTTCTTTCTCCCTATTTTGATTATGTGCGAACTACGATGACCTGAGCTTCTCATCACGAGAGGAACGTAGGCAATCTTCGGATCCGGTCTCAATCACTAACACACTACTACCTGATATTTTTCTCTTGTCGTAACTTGACCCCCGAACCCTCTTTGTTAGCTTTTTTTCAATGTTTTAGCTCAATAAAAACAACGTGGCGACTCTTAATAGGTTAAATCCTAACTTAAATATCCTAATCCCATAGAAAAGATAAATAAAAGAAAGACATCCCGTGCGTCGCCCGCATCGTCAGAAAGGGGTATTCACAGGATCACAAAAATGTAAACCAAAATAAGTACAAAATAACAACGAATCCAGAAAGTGGATTTAAAGATCCGAAAATTTGAAAATTTCAAAAATGAAAAATCTTCAGATTCGCAAAATATAACGAATTGATCGTCGAAAAGTTTGGTTTAAAAGATTTGAAATCACAAAACGAATAAATCCTATCAAACAATTTTGAAAACGGAGAATCGAAACAAGTTTTATCAAGAAAAGTATGATTTTCGGTTTTCGAAAAAGAACCCAAAAAAACGAAACACAGAAATTTCAGAAATTAAAGAAGACTAAGGGTAAGGATTCATACCATTTCGTCTTAGAGAGTCTTTGTTGCTTTCTTAGGACCCATTAACGATATATAAATGAAGGAAAAGGTAGATAAAAGAAAAAAAATAAAGAGAGACAGAGAGAGATACGGGAGAGAGAGAGACTGGAATGGGGTAGAGAGAGTGAGAAAAGAGAGAGAGAGTAGGCAACGATGGAAAAAAATGAGAAGTCAAATATATAGGGTTGAGTTTTCTAGAAAATGAGAAGATGAAGAGATTGGCATTTATGAGGGGAAAACGGCTAATAAATGGCGAGGTGACACAGAGTACGGTACATTTAATGAAGAATGACATAAAGTACCTTGATGTGACACCTTGCGTAAGAGAAATTGTCCCACTTCCCTCATAAGTGTATGAACAATTATGACCAAATTTTTGCACAAACACCAAAAACATCTGTTTTGGTGTAAATTTGGGGTGCAAGAAATATATCCCCATAAAATAAAATTTTGGAAAAACGTAAAACGAGGGAAAAAATAATTGCACAAGTACCCTTAAACAATCATGGAATGTCAAATGACAAAGATTCTATGCAATAAATAAAAACATACCTGGTACTTGTGAAAATTAAATGGGTTCAATCATTGAAATAATAAATTTGGAGCATTGATTGAGTAGCAACGTTTATTAGGCGCATGGTAGGCACGTTACTCAAAGGGGGCGCGCAGTATAGATAGGCGCATAAGGCGCTAGGGCGCGCGAGAGTGAGGGAGGCGCAGACCAGGCGCATAGTTTCCTTGAAACTCAGAAATTGATTTACCTTTTTAACCTAGGATACTTAAAACACAACAAAACATAAAATCGTTAGTAATAACAAAACTATATGGAATTAGTTGAGTTCAAGCATACCCATTTCACCTCTCAAAAAGATGAACCATTTCGCATCAAGTGCTTTCGTTAGAATGTCGGAGATTTGAAAGTCGGTTCCCACGTGTTCCAAATGAATATTGCCTTTCTCCATGTGGTCTTTGAGGAAGTGATATTTGATGTCGATGTGCTTGGTTTTGGAATGCATGACAGGATTTTCAGAAACCACAACAACTAACGAAAGCACCCCAAATTTGCGCCTCCAGCTCCTGAAACTCCTGCGCCCTCTTCAAGCTCTGCTCCCAGCGCGCCTGTTGACATTAACTCCCTGCTTTCAAAGATTGATGTTTTGAAAGAGTTAGTTGTCACTCACTTCAACGCCGCACACTCCAGCGCAGACAGGCGCTCAGATAGGATTTCCTCTGACATTGTTTCAGCGCAGGCTGCTATTGAGGCTAACTTTCAGAACGTTGCAGAAAACGTCGCTCATCAGCAAGCCATTACTCAACGCACCATTGATGAATATCAAAACATTAATGTTGGTCATTTGCGCTACCTCAGAGACGGCGTCACAGACACTCATGGTTTAGTGAACCGCGCCTATCAACTTTCTAAACAAATCCAGCGCTCCGTTTCTGAAATTGAAGAAGGTTTGAAGGAAGATGACGCGCCTCCTAATCATTAGTTTTCTTTGATTGTAAGATTTTTTTTTGTAAATCCCTTTTGAAGATAGTGTTTTTAGTGCTTACTTGTTTTAGCACATCTTTTGTCCTTGTTCTATTCGAAACTTGTAACTTGTAACTCCTACTTCCCAAGTTTTAATAAGAACAATGCATCACTTATTATCAAACCTTGTTCACTCAAACTCCTTGTTTGTAGAACAATGAATATTGTTTAAATTCATATGCATCATATTGAATTGTTTCATACTTTCATGCATTAAGTTTAAACTTGGTTTAAACACATTTTAAAACTGAAAATCATATATCATCTTGAATGTGTTAAACTGTTGTTCCTATCTTTCCATATGTAACTCTTTATTCTTATTGGAATAGATTAGGAATCTATATCTTGGACTAGTGTGTACATTAACTTGAGACATGATTTACCAATTTCATTCATTTGGACATGTTTTTATCAAGCATAATGTTTGTCATTGATATAGTAGGTAATGGCATCAATCAAATAGGGGGAGATTGTTGGGTATGCCCACACATATCTTAGTTTTTAATGTATTAGGATTTATTAGATTTGATTGATCCATCACCTAAGTTTTATTTCATGGACTTTAGACCCACATGTAAGAAGTATTTATACTTCATTTTTTAAGTTGTCCATTGTTATAGAATAGGCTTAGAAATAGGGCAAGAAGATCAAGATTCAAGATAAATCACAAGTTCAGTTTGAGCCACGCGCCTATGCGCCCCTTTATGCTATGCGCCATGCGCCTTTCAGCACGCGCGCATATAGCCTCGCGCCTCAAAGATCCACGCGTGTTGTTACGCGCCTCAAATGGACCATGCGCTCTAATGGCTCAACGCGCCTCATCATGGTTGATTTTACACTCAGTGATTTAATGAAGACTCGAAGACTTGAAGAGAATTCAAATTACGCCAATGATCCAACGGTGGTTAAAAGATGCATATACGCCCAATCTATTGACACGTGTCCATAACGGTCACATTTATGTTGAGTGTCAAAATGGCTATAATATATGCATGCTCCAATCAACGAGCGACAGCTCATCTTATCCACAAAGATTTCCAACGGCTAGTTTTTTGAAATTCACTATAAATACCCCATAACTTCAACATTTTGAAGTTGCTGAGTTTTGCTAAGAATTTCAAGAATTTCTCTCTCTAAGCATTTGTTGAAGATTTGAAGATTGCCTTCGTTTTTCCAGATTTCTCAAGAACATCTTCATACCTTCATCCTTAGCCCAGATCTTCAAAGCCTTAACACTTTAGTTTCTTGTGCTCTCCATCTCAAAGATCTAAAGAGCCTTGATACTAAGAACACACACGCACCTCTTTAAGATTAATCATTTAGATTCATCTTTTAGAGATACACCGGTTATTGTTTTGGATTTGTTCTTTCATAAGTAATAGATCTTGAGTTAGTGTATAAGCTCAACATTGTAATTTGTAACACTCCTCATTATATAAGATCTCGATTAGAAATCCAAGACTAACCATCTTGGTAGAGGACGTAGATCTTTCATTGATCGAACCTCTCCAAATAGCTCGTGTTATTATCTTGTTATTTCTTTCAAGTTATTATTTTCACTCACTACTTGCTTGTTTACTCATTGTAGATTGTTTGAACTGAATTGTGTTGTGTTTGTTATATCATTTGCCTTAGTTCCTTATTTCACTCACTTTGAGCCAAAATACTTAGTGTGTGTGTTGCGCTCCCTTTATCACTTTGCGCCTATTTTCATTACTAAATTCCGCTGTGCATTTCACTCACTCACTTAGGCGCATTTCATAACGCTTACTTGATAAAGTGCGCATTCGCAATTGAGTTTTTCAAGGGTACGAAAAGAATATTAAAACAGCTATTCACCCCCCCCCCTCTAGCTATTTTTCATACCCTTGTTGCCCTTTGGGACCAACAAGTGGTATCAGAGCTAACACCTTTATAAAACATTTTTCGTTTTTCAAGCTTAACAGCTTGAGTGCCGATTCTAAATGGCAAACTCAAAACCTATGGCAACTGCAAACTACACTCACGTTCCGGTCTTTGATGAAGATCATTTTGACGTGTGGAAATTCAGCATATTGACTCATCTCAACTCAATCGATGAAAGGCTCCATGACACCGTCGTTTATGGACCTTATATTCCGATGAAGGCGAATCCAAATCCACGCACCAACGCTGCTCAACCTACTGTCCTAAAACCAAGGGAAGAATGGACCGAGGAAGAAATTAGAAGAGTTGCAAATGATGGAAAAGCAAGAAACATTCTTCTAAGCACTCTAAGCACGGCTATGAAACAACAAGTCATGCATTGTGCTACTGCAAATGAGCTATGGGATGCTATTGAAGAGCATATTGAAGGAGACACTGTTTGCAAGGAGAACAAGAAATACGAAGTACAAAAGAGATTCAACAATTTCTCTCAACTCCCCGGTGAAAACTTGAGGCAAACTTATGAACGCTACTGTGAAATTATCAATCTATGTATTTCACTTGGCATGAAGTTTACCAACAAAGATTTGAATGTAAATTTTCTACAAGCTTTTGGATCAAGATACCTACATAAATCTAGCGCTCTTGAAGACGCTGGAACTTTAGATGTTTGGACTTTAAGGAACCTATATGCAAATCTCAAAGTTTACGAACTCAAACTCCAACGAATCAGCGAAACTGAAGGAAAGTCAAAATCTATGGCTATGATGGCGCACAGAGAAGCTGCGCCTACACCTGCGCCTACTCCTGTGCCTGTACAAGATGAGAAAAGCTCCGATCCCAAAATTTCTACTTCTGAGCTATTAGACATGGATGATGAAGACTTCGCTTTATTTGTGAAGAAATTTCAAAAGTTCAGAAAATTCTCAAGACCCGGCTCAACCAACAAATTTCAAGGATCTACCAGCAAAGCTCCTCAAAAGTTTTCAAGGAGCAGTGATTCAAAAAGAAAAGAAGATCTTGTTTGTTTTAATTGCAGGAAACCCGGACATTTTGCATCAAGCTGCCCGATCCCCAAATTTGAATATATGCAGAAGAAGAGCAGCCATACTCCCAAATTCACTCCCAAGTTCACTTGTCACAAGGGAATGGTTGCTGAAGAAGAAGCACCAGCAAATGAGCACAACACTTGGATTGAAACAGACTCCGATGAGAGCGATGAAGATTCCGATGATGGACTCGTCTGTTTGATGGCAAATGATGATGAAGTTGATGCTTATGATTCTGATGATGACTTCTCCAAGGATGTTCCCGATATGAATGCCTTGAATAAACCTATCAAGAAATCTGCAGGTTTTCAAGAAGTGAAAAAGAAGAAAGGACCAACCATCAGCGAGCTCGTTGAACAAGGATTTCTCACTCCGGCTCAAAACGATGGTGGATTGTTATTCTCACGATGTGATCTTGGAGCAAGGAACAAATTGAGAAAAGGAGCATACATTAGACCACAGGTTGAACCAACTGCTCAAATCTCCAAAATCAATGATGAAGTGATTGCTGAACAAGAAAAATTGTTCAAGAAGGCTGAAAAGGTAATCACTAGATTTGATAGTATGAAGGAAGCTTTAGCACTATCATGTGATGAAATTTCTCAGCTTAAGACCGAGAAATCTCTACTTAAATCTGAACTCACCCTCCTTAAGGAGCAGATAAAGAGCATGACTCCTCTTACTGTTAAAAACACTTTTCTAACAGAACAGAACTCACTTCTTAAAGTTCAAAACGATGAATTGGTTGCTCAAATCACTGATCTTAAAAAGATTACAAATGAGTGGTCCAATTCTCGTGTCACTATGGAGAATATATTTGAGTCCCAAAAAGTCAGTGGTGATAAAAGTGGCTTGGGATTCTCATCAACTAGTGACAACTTTAAATGTGATGTCTGTGCTGAAAGAGATAGTGAATTTACCAAACAACAAACTTTTGAAATTCCCAAGGAAAAACATTCTAATTCAATGGGTAAAGGACAGGAAAAAGTCAAGAGACAAACATTCCACTATGTCTACCCAACGAAGCAATTTGGGAAAGCTAATGGGAAAGATATAGCTACAGATGAACCATCTCCTAGCAAAATCATTCTTGAAAATAGGCGCGCTCCTTCTCCGAGTGCTCATTATGCGCCTAAGAGCCACGCGCCTCATCGCCGTGCGCCTCCTAGCCCTATGCGCCCTCCGAGAAAAAGCGCTCCAAAATTTCAAAAGAAAGATTTTGTTAAGTCTAGTTCATCTGACCCAAAGAAGAATGCCATCCTCAAGAAAAGTAAAGAGTTTGTGAAAACTCACGTGATTGGTGGCTTTCATCATTGTTCCATTTGTAATTGTTCAGGACACAAGGCCGTGGAATGCCTTTTGCGATTCACTCCCAATGCCAAAGGACGTAAAAATCCTAAGGTCAAGCAAGAGTGGGTTGTCAAAAGTTGCTAACCCTAGGACCCAAAAGGAATAAAGGGGACCTGCTTAAATGTCTATATTTCAGGTTCTTTGTTTCATGGCTGGATCTTCAAAAGCTAGAAATTATGAATGGATTCTCGATAGTGGGTGTTCAAGACACATGACTGGAGATGAATCCTTATTAGAAGATGTCCATGAAGAAAGAGGTCCCTCCGTAACATTTGGCGATAATAACAAAGGTCAAGTTGTAGCATATGGAAAGCTCAAGAAAGACAAAGTGTGCATTGAAAGAGTCTCACTCGTCGAAGGGCTCAAGCACAACTTATTATCCATATCTCAATTCTGCGACAAAGGATTAGAATGCCATTTCACTTCAACGCAATGTCTTATCAAGAATGGCAAAACTGGAGCTATCTTACTCACGGGATATCGTAAGACAAATATTTATATTATTGATTTCCATAGTTTGAACTCTAGTACTAATCTTTGTTTTGTAGCAAAAAGTGTGAACGAAAATAGTTGGCTGTGGCACAAGCGCTTAAGTCACTTGAACTTCAAGTATCTATCTAAACTCAGCAGGAATAATCTTGTCAAAGGACTTCCCAAGGTTGCTGATCATCATGACAAAAAGTGTGCCGCATGTCAACTTGGCAAACAACCGAAGCAGTCATTCTCAAGCAAGTCTAATCCTTCAACTACTAGATGTTTGCAACTGCTTCACATTGATCTATTTGGACCAGTTTCCACCGCAAGTATTAGAAGAAACAAGTATACTCTAGTTGTGGTGGATGATTATTCAAGATATACATGGGTAGAGATGATGATCACAAAAGATGATTGTTATGATATTCTCACTACCTTATTTCGACTGCTCCAAACCCAAAAAGAAGATGACATCGTTAGTGTTCGATCCGACAATGGAACAGAATTCAAGAACAACGGTGTTGCTCGATATTGTGAAGATCATGGGATAGATCACAACTTTTCAACCGCCGGAGTCCCTCAACAAAATGGCGTTGTTGAACGAAAGAATAGAACGTTGATTGAAGCGGGAAAGACGATGATAGCTGAAGCTAAATTGCCTAAGTACTTTTGGGAAGAAGCTATCAACACCGCATGTTTTACTCAAAATCGTTCCCTCATCAACAAACTTCACAACAAGACTCCGTATGAACTTTGGCGTGGTAGAACTCCCAACATTGCATTCTTCAAGATATTTGGTTGCAAATGTTATATCCTCTACAACGGAAACGAACATAGAGGTAAATTCGATGCCAAAGCCGACGAAGGTATTTTTGTTGGGTATGCCAAACACTCTAAAGCTTTTCGTGTTTTTAATAGAACCACATTAGTGATAGTTGAATCTGTACATGTTACATTTGATGAACATTCTCTCCTTGAGCCACATTTGGCTCCAAATGTTGCTGATGATTCTATTGAGCTAAATGATACAGGTGCTCCTATTTATGTTGCGCCCACTCAAGATCAGAATCTATCAACACAAGGAAATCCATCTACATCAAATGCGCCTAATTCAATGCATTATGCGCCTGTTGAATCCTCTATTGCGCCTCACTCAAATGATGCGCCTCATGATTCCTCTTACGCGCCTATTTCTACTGCTGCATCTGGTGTTAACCCAAATTTCAATTCTGAGCCAGTTCAACCCCCAAATTTCAATGACTTTGAATCTGGTGAAGATGTACCAATTGAAAACCTTCAAATTACTACAACTCAACCTAACTTACCTCCTGAAATTCGTGAAGTTAGAGGTCACCCAATTGCTAATATCATCGGTGATCTACAAGTTGGTGTTCGTACAAGGAGAGCTACAAACTTTGATGCTTACACTGCTTTTATCTCTCAAATTGAACCGAAGAAGGCTGATGAAGCGCTCCAAGATCCTAATTGGGTTGTTGCAATGCAAGAAGAACTCAATCAATTTGAACGATGTAAGGTTTGGACTCTAGTTCAAAGACCAAATGATCATGGAGTGATTGGTACAAAATGGGTGTTCAGGAACAAGATGGACGAGAATGGAACCATCACGAGAAACAAAGCAAGATTGGTTGCACAAGGCTATAGGCAAGAAGAAGGAATTGATTACGATGAAACTTTTGCGCCCGTAGCAAGACTTGAAGCTATCAGATTATTTCTAGCTTACGCCGCTCACAAGAACTTCAAGTTATATCAAATGGATGTGAAGAGCGCGTTTCTAAATGGTGAACTCCAAGAACAAGTCTATGTGGCTCAACCACCTGGGTTTGAAGATTCACAATTTCCAAATCATGTGTACAAACTCCAGAAAGCTTTGTATGGACTCAAACAAGCACCAAGAGCATGGTATGATACACTATCCAAGTTTCTCATCGAAAAAGGCTTCACTCGCGGTAAAATCGATACAACTCTTTTCATTGCCAAACATAATGGTCATAAATTACTTGTTCAAATTTATGTTGATGATATTATATTTGGTTCAACTAATGAATTGTTGTGCAAGCGTTTTGAGAAACTAATGAAGAGCAAGTTTGAAATGAGCATGATGGGAGAACTCACATTCTTTCTCGGGCTTCAAATCAAGCAAATGAGTGAAGGCATATTTATCAATCAAGCCAAATACACAAAAGACTTAATCAAGAAGTTTGGACTTGAGAACGCTAAAGCATACGATACTCCAATGGCCACAGGCAACAAACTCGACAAAGATCTAAAAGGTAAACGTGTTGATCAAACGCTCTATCGAGGTATGATTGGCTCACTCCTTTATCTTACTGCTAGTAGGCCCGATATTATGTTTAGTGTTTGTGTTTGTGCTCGCTATCAATCCGACCCTAGAGAAGCACACTTAATTGCTGTGAAACGTATTATAAGATATCTCTCTGGCACTGTTAACCTTGGACTTTGGTACACCAAAGATTCGAACTTTAAACTTGTAGGTTACTCAGATGCGGATTATGCAGCGTGCACAATTGATAGGAAAAGCACAAGTGGCACTTGTCATTTCCTCGGATATAGACTTGTGTCATGGGCAAGTAAGAAACAAGCTTCTGTATCTGTTTCAACAACCGAAGCCGAATATATCGCTGCGGGAAGTTGTTGTTGCCAAATACTCTGGATGAAGCAGCAATTGGTGGACTATGATATCATCGAAGAAAATTGTCCCATCTACTGCGACAATACATCAACAATTGCAGTTTCTGAAAATCCTGTCATGCACTCAAAGACCAAGCACATCGACATCAAATATCACTTCCTCAAAGACCACGTGGAGAAAGGCAATATACATTTGGAACACGTGGGAACCGACTATCAAATCGCCGACATTCTAACGAAAGCACTCGACGCGAAACGGTTCATATTTTTGAGAGGCGAAATGGGTATGCTTGAACTCAACTAAATTCAATATAGTTTTGTCAATACTAATGATTTTATGTTTATGTTGAATTATGAGTATATTAGGTACAAATGATTAAATCAATTTTTCAAAGTTTCAAGGAAACTATGCGCGCCTAATACTTCTGCGCGCTCAACTCTTTGCGCGCCAAATTCTAGCGCGCGCCTAGCATTCAATGCCTCTTAAGTCATTTTGCGCGCCTAGATGAGTATGCGCCCTGTTAAGGTAATGCGCTCCTTCATGCGCGCATTAACTATTGCGGCTCAATCATTTCTCAAAATTCAATTTCAATGATTGAACGTATTAAATACACAAGTACCAGGTATGTTCATTCTGTTCATTTATTATAGGAATCTATGTCTTTTGACATTCCATTAATTGTTCAAGGGTACTTGTGCAATTAAATTTTTCCCTCGTTTTCCGCTTTTCAAAAATTTTATTTTCTGGGGATTTATTTCTTGCACCCCAAACTTACACCAAAATAGATGTTTTTGGGGTTTGTGCAAAAATTAGTCAAAATTGCTCATACAACTAAAGGGATAGTGGAGCAGTTTTTTCTTTTACCCAATATGTCACATCATGACTCTTTATGTCATTCTGCATTTAATGCCCTTCAAATCCATATATCCCTCATTAATGCGCCTTACACATGTCATGATGAGCCGCCGTTTTTCAAAATCCCTCATAAATACACATCCTTTCAACTTTCCATTTTTTTAAATTTTTGACAGTATTATTTCCATATCAGTGCAATTTTTTTCCCCAACCTATATATACACTTCCCTTCTCTCTCTCTCTTTCTCACCAACTCCCTCATCTCTCTGCACCTCCCTACACTCTCTCTCTCTCCCAGTCTCTCCGTTTCTCTCTCTCTCTCTCTCTCTTTCGTTTCTCTATTTTTTCTTATATATATCGTTAATGGGTCCGAAGAAAGCTACAAAATCTACCCAAGACGAAATGGTAATGAATTCTAACTCTTAAACTCTTTAAATTTCTGAATTTTTTTCCTGTGTTCGTCTTTTTCAAAAACCCGAATGCCCATTTTTCTTGATTAATCTTGCTTCGGTGATCCGTTTTCAAAATCGTTCGTTAGGTTATGTTCGTTTTGCAATTTCGAGTCTTTATAACTAACTTTTTCAACGATCAATTCGCTATTTGGTGCGAATCTGAAAAATCACCATTTTCGACTTTTCGGTTTTTAAGATCTTTGAATCCATTTTTTTGGATTCGTTGTTGATTTTTACTTGTTTTGATTTACATATTTGTTATCCTTGTCTTCGTGCGGTCATTTTGATATATTGTATGCTTGATTTGGTGAAGTTTCACGAATTATGTGTTCTTGGTGTTCTTGGTGTTCTTCGAGCATTCAAGACATGTTCTTCGTGTTCTTCATTATTTCTGCTTGACTTGGGTCTCATAAATTTTCAAAACTTGTTTTTCAAAATTTTCACTTTTTGATTCTGAAAAATTGCATATGTATGTTTGCATGTGTTTGTGTGTTTTTTATACTCAGTTTACATTTCTACATAAGTAATGCGCCTATATATGAATTCATGCGCCTAGTATGATTATGCGCACATTGACATTATGCGCCTCAAAGAGATTCTCGCGCTCACATGCGTTTGCGCCTCAATCTTTTATGCGCCTAATATCATTATGCGCCTACACTTATTATGCGCCCCAATTCATACTTAGTCAATTCTTATGTTCAAACTTTTCTTAGTATATTTCATAGAACCTTAAATATGCGCCTTGTATTTCTCTGCGCCTCATAAATTTCATGCACCTACCATAATTATGCGCCTAGATTCATTGTTCTCTCTTATGTTCCTATGACTCTTTGCGCCTAATTATTCTATGCGCCTCAAATTTCATGCGCCTGGTATACACTTTGCTTATTTATGCTTCTATGCGCGTAATTCACACCAATTCCTTTAAATGTTTAATTTGTCAGGATCTATCTAACTTCAGACCTGGTGAAACATTTGATTTGAACGAGCTATCTGCTGACCCTATGGGTGTTGAAATTATGGATTATATCAGACTGGCTGGTCTTCTCCCTTTGTTCACTCTGGAGCAACCTTTCTACTCTCCGCTCCTCGTTGATGAATTTTTCTCTACAGCAGAATTTGTAGAAATTCCAACAGACATTGAAGGAATGGTGCGCTATCGCATTCGCGCAGTAGTTCAAGACGTTGAGATAACCATGTCTGCCGGCACTATAAAGAACGTTGTCAACTTCAACAAAACTGGCCCCTTGGGTGTAGCTGGCAAAGTCAATTCCTATTCAGCCGCCGCTCAAAACATTATGGCGCGTTCCCTTCTTCGTATTCCTACGCTTCAAAACAATATCAAAACGGTGGAAATTAGAGATGGTGGTGATTTATTGGCGCATATTGCGCATCTGGTTGGCACTTCCATTATCTTCAAAACTGGAAATGTCAACAGATTTATATGGAGCAGTGGGAATTCACAGCTGCCATCATGGCAAAAACCATCCTCAACTGGCCTCAGATCTTATTTACTAATCTTCAGGACCAGATTGATAAGTACAATAAAAACAAAGCTGACGGCAAGACAAAGTTCAAGACTCACTGCCGTATTCTCACTAAAATCTTCCTCTCCTACCCTGCGCTTGCAAATTTTCTTGCTGAGAACCCAGCCTACCAGACCACTGATGTCCCTGTTTTTGGTAAGGACAGTTTAGTGATGAAGAGGCGCAGAAAGCGCATGGCCAAGCGCGCGCCAAGGGTGAAAGGCGCTCAGTTGGTAGATGAAGCCACTGAGTCAGATGAAGAAGCAGCTGGCGCAGATGGTGAAGAAGAAGCTGCAGTAGCGCCACGCGCAGAACATATTCCTGGCGCAGTGAAAGGCAAAGGCAAAGGGATTGCTGAAGAACCAAGCAGACCTGCTAAGCGCCCCAGAACGGGCACTGAAGAAGAAAGGAGCTGAAACGCGCTAAAGAAGCCAGTAGACTGGAAGCGCAGTTAAAAAGAGATGAAGAATTCAGATTGAAACAGGCTGCTGATTTATCTAAATCTGAAAGGCGCAAAGGCGCAGGATCTAGCGCTGATGCACGCGCGCCTGCCCATGATGCGCCTCCAACCGTTCATGCGCCTACTCAAACACCATCTTTTGATCGTCAACAAGTCAGAGATAAATTTCTGCAGATTTATTTGGTGAAGATATTGAGGATCAAGCTCAGGGGGAGCCAGATCAGTTAAGGCGCAAACCATCATCTGTGCGCCCAAAGGCTCCTGCGCCTCATCCTGAAGAAATTTCTTCAAGCGCAGAATATATTCCATCTCCTCCCCGCGCTCCTACTCCGCGCCCCTCTACTCCTGCGCCTCCTCCTCCCACTCCTGATATGAGTGTGGTTATTTCTCTTCTAAAGCAACTCCAGCAAGGCCAGTCTCAAATGAACTCACAGTTGGAGCTTCATACTTCAATGCTTACCCAGCAGGCTGATGAGATTGCTGCCATTAAGGGGAGATAAAGCGCATAGATGCCAACATCAAGGACAAACATTTCCTGACTCCTCAACAATGGAATGACGCTATTGATCAAATGAATGAGCTCTTCAAAGGCACTCTTGCCTCCCTTCATGAGCGCATAGATGGTGGCATTAAACTCACTGATGGCCAAGATTTCATTAATGCTATAAGGGAGGTAGAGTTGAACATAGCGGGTGACATAAGGAAGTTGTTTGAAATGGTGGCTGGAGATAGCCAAAAATTGCTGAGTGTGGTTGATAAACTCAAGGAAGTTAGGATGAGCTAGAAATCCTAAGTTTAACTGTGTATGGTGCTGATCCTGGCGCAGACCCAAAGCTTCTGAAACTCCTGCGCCTCCAGCTCCTGAAACTCCTGCGCCCTCTTCAAGCTCTGCTCCCAGCGCGCCTGTTGACATTAACTCCCTGCTTTCAAAGATTGATGTTTTGAAAGAGTTAGTTGTCACTCACTTCAACGCCGCACACTCCAGCGCAGACAGGCGCTCAGATAGGATTTCCTCTGACATTGTTTCAGCGCAGGCTGCTATTGAGGCTAACTTTCAGAACGTTGCAGAAAACGTCGCTCATCAGCAAGCCATACTCAACGCACCATTGATGAATATCAAACATTAATGTTGGTCATTTGCGCTACCTCAGAGACGGCGTCACAGACACTCATGGTTTAGTGAACCGCGCCTATCAACTTTCTAAACAAATCCAGCGCTCCGTTTCTGAATTGAAGAAGGTTTGAAGGAAGATGACGCGCCTCCTAATCATTAGTTTTCTTTGATTGTAAGAATTTTTTTTGTAAATCCCTTTTGAAGATAGTGTTTTTAGTGCTTACTTGTTTTAGCACATCTTTTGTCCTTGTTCTATTCGAAACTTGTAACTTGTAACTCCTACTTCCCAAGTTTTAATAAGAACAATGCATCACTTATTATCAAACCTTGTTCACTCAAACTCCTTGTTTGTAGAACAATGAATATTGTTTAAATTCATATGCATCATATTGAATTGTTTCATACTTTCATGCATTAAGTTTAAACTTGGTTTAAACACATTTTAAAACTAAAATCATATATCATCTTGAATGTGTTAAACTGTTGTTCCTATCTTTCCATATGTAACTCTTTATTCTTATTGGAATAGATTAGGAATCTATATCTTGGACTATGTGTACATTAACTTGAGACATGATTTACCAATTTCATTCATTTGGACATGTTTTTATCAGCATAATGTTTGTCATGATATAGTAGGTAATGGCATCAATCAAATAGGGGGAGATTGTTGGGTATGCCCACACATATCTTAGTTTTTTAATGTATTAGGATTTATTAGATTTGATTGATCCAATCACTAAGTTTTTATTTCATGGACTTTAGACCCACATGTAAGAAGTAATTTATACTTCATTTTTTAAGTTGTCCATTGTTATAGAATAGGCTTAGAAATAGGGCAAGAAGATCAAGATTCAAGATAAATCACAAGTTCAGTTTGAGCCACGCGCCTATGCGCCCCTTTGATGCTATGCGCCATGCGCCTTTCAGCCGCGCGGCGCGATATAGCCTCGCGCCTCAAAGATCCACGCGTGTTGTTTACCCGCCTCAAATGGACCATGCGCTCTAATGGCTCAACGCGCCTCATCATGGTTGATTTTACACTCAGTGATTTAATGAAGATCGAAGACTTGAAGAGAATTCAAATTACGCCAATGATCCAACGGTGGTTAAAAGATGCATATACGCCCAATCTATTGACACGTGTCCATCAACGGTCACATTTATGTTGAGTGTCAAAATGGCTATAATATATG
>JAOWBW010001613.1:184317-243021 GCA_026119855.1 Campanula takesimana
AAATGAATAAAAAATAATGTAACTATCATTTTTAAGACGAAAAGAATATATAAGTTGCCAATGTGAATGATATATCGTGATTCACAACTTGGAATTTGATGAATGTACAAGTTGGGTATTGACGTGGCATACACATTAAAAATTTGTATTATAAAAGTTTACTTTTCTACTGTAAAATATAACTCATTTACTATAAAAAAAAATTACTTTTATGCCGTCAATTTTATATGTTTAGAATCCGTTCATGCAGTCAATTTGTACATGTTTAGTCATTTGTACATGTTTAGAATCCGAATTCAGTGGCATCAACATGTATTTTTCTCATTGTCATGTTATCTCATTTAAGGCTTCTTAGTTAAGTTAAGACAAAAACTTGTGTGAAACGGTCTCTTATATGAAACGGATTTCAGTGAGAAGGTAAATAATTTGTCCTTCAAGCGGGCGAGGCAATCTCATTTCTTTTTCATCGAAACCTGTGTCACATGAGCCGATCTCACAACAAAATACTTTACTTAAACTCAAACTGAAAACCGATTCCAGTGTAACTATTTTCCGTTTGACCCCTTCAACTCCCAACCATCTTCCCTTTCTCTCTCGATCTTCCTATCTTGCTGTCTTTAACAACCATATTAAGTTTTATAGAGAAAAAATGAAAAAAAACAAAAAAGAAAAAGAAAGAAAGAATTAACCATCAATGTACACATACACAAGTTGATTTCTTTTCCTTTGCTTCCAAGTAAATACAACCACTAATTTTTTTTTTCATATAGTACTCATTAGAGTTTTGTTCACATTAATCTAATCAATAAGACTAATTACAATTAACTATATCAAACCAATCAAAATAAAAAAAATAAAAAAATAAAAAAAACCAAGAAGAATTAAGAAAAAAACCAGATCTTTCACATGTCTGCAAGACAAAATCACCCCAAAATTCAATGAATTTTGTAATCAAGCCTTGAAGCACCAAACATGGTGATGATGATGGTAACTATTTTCTTGATCAATCAAGCCTTGAACATTGCGAAATTCTTCAACATGGCAAGGGATATTGATGGGTCCCTCATGATAAACAAAGCCATATTCTTCCTCAGCTTCCTTCAAAAGTTGCATGAAAAGTGGGTGATTTATGTAAATCAAAGGAATCACAAATCTTTGTTGTTCTTCCCCTTCATGACCCACTTTAATTGCCACACACCCTTTTGGTATATCTATTTTCTTGTTCATATCTTGATGATGATGGTGATGGTGGTGGTGATGGTGATGATGATGAAGGTGAAAATGGAAATTCAAGAAAGTTTTATCTCCACTACCCATCAAAAAAACTCCAAGAAAATTTGAAAAACCGATGTCGAAAAGCTTGATGGAAAACTTGGGGGTGGGTTAGGAGAAAAGGATAGAGAAAGGCCAGGGATCGGAAGAGGAGATGGCTAATAAGAAGAGGGTTAAAGCTGCGTCTGTTAATGATCTTGGAATGTTGCTCATGTTATGTTGGTAAATTTGAGTATTTTTTTTTTTCTTTTTTGAGAATTTTTTTTTCTTTTTGAGAATTTTGAGAGAAGGAATGAGGGAAGAATGGAGGAGGGGATGGGGGTTTTTTATAGTGGAGAGGTGAAGAAAGGAGGTGTTAAGAGGGGGGGGGGGTGGGGTGGGGGGGGGTGGGTGGGGAGGGGGGGGGGGGGGTTATCTTAAATTGTACACAAAGGAAAGGTTTGGGGTTTGGGTGGAGAAAGGAACAGCTGAAGCAGTCTTAATTTGGGGTGGGTAAATGCCGTGTTGGTTAGGGCTTGAAAATCTTAAATTGGGTTTAAAATTGCTATTCCAGGTCAAGTGTTGATCTAATGGCTAAAGGACGAGATGAGATCATCAGTACTATTTTTTTATGTACCACAATGTATTGTGTACCACTGGTGATTTAACTGCTATAATCGTTGTCTAACGGAAAAAAAACTCATAACCGTTAGATCACCAGTGGTACACAAAAGCGGCAGTACAAGTGATTTCGCAACAAGTATTTTGTTGCTTCATTACAATGTGTGGTCGAGATATGACTATATAGGCGAGTTTTTTAGATGAATGATTAAGATTAAATGATTAAAAATAAAGCATAGTAGTACTAAACACTCAAATAATTTTGACCCTCCATCTTCTAAAACCACAACAGAGCAATACCATAGAATGCTTGCAGGCCCAAATTTGTTGATTTAATCCAATGCAATAATTAAGGAGGTGCCTAATTTGGGTTTCCTTTTATTTTTAGTCAATTTTAAGCAAAGATCCATGTTCTCTTATTTATCATTAATGCCTTTTTAATTGCTGAATAAGATTGAATGTGAAAGATATTGTGACTGAATGCTGCTGATATTGTTGACTTTGTTTTTCTCCAAAGTTTTAAAAGTTTGAGTTTATGAGTACCAAATAAAAAATAAAAAAATAGTACATTCATTTGGCTATTTTATGGTAGTCCGTATATTATTCACTAGATTAACGCCCGTGCGATGCACGGTTTCTTTAAGATTGTTATGAATTTTACTTTTAATAACCTGTTACTTGTTACAATGTCTTCATCATTCTATAAATTTATCTATTAAATAAAATAAAATTATGGACTCTAATTGATTCAGCTCAATAGTAAATTAATTACACAAAAATATTAAATGAAAAGGAATTTATAAATTTTAATCAATTCATCTGAAAATGGCAAAAAACAATGATTTTAGGTGGAATTTTTTTATGCAAGATTATATATAATAATATTAATGTTTTATAGGAATAATTATTATATATTTTTCACCTAGCAGATAAGGAAAAAAACATAGTTGCCACGGCTCCTCCAATTTTTAAATGGAAGACATCAAAAAAAAAAAAAAGATGAATTATACACACTAATTATAGGCATACATTTTATTTAATTATATTCATAGATTTGATTTACATATTTTTTTGCAATAAATAACATAATTGTTCAACTATTTCAATCAAATTGTTAAAAAAATCACAGCAAACATCAATTTTTAATTCTACATTTTAAAACCATTTTTAACTGTTTTCTCCACGTAGTCTTAGCTTTTCTAATACTAGTATCATTTTTATAATTCTAGCAATTAAGATTTTATTCATAATAATTAATCATGAATATTAACTACATCAAAATACTACCACCAATTATTATATACAACAAATATGTTAGCATGTAAATCAGTTAAACTGAATATTTAAGAAATTTTAAAATGACTATTTATAGTGTGTGAAATTGTGTTTATTAGGGTATGTAAATAACTTTGGATTGAATAATTAAAATAAATAATGGGGAGGGAGTAATTGTAAATGACCAATAATTAATGCAAGTAGTAATGAATTAATTAGTTGTAACTTAATTAATTGACTTAATAAATGATTGTTGATGTCAGAAAGTGGTTTTGGAGGGAAAATTTTGCACCAGAAGCCGCCATGTGGCATTGCTGATGTCAGCGGTTTCTATTTTAGTAATAGTATATAGATCATCTGAAAATGGGAAAAAAACAATGATTTTAGGTGGAATGTTTTATGAAAGATTATATATAATAATATTAATGTTTTATAGGAAAAATTATTATCTATTTTTCACTTAGCGGATAAGGGAAAAAAACATAGTTGCCACGGCTCCTCCCAATTTTTAAATGGAAGACATAAAAAAAATGAATTATACATACTAATTATAGGCATACATTTTATTTAATTATATTAAGAGATTTGTTATACAAATTTTTTTTGCAATAAATAACATAATTGTTCAACTATTTCAATCAAATTAATAAAAAATCACAGCAAACATCAATTTTTAATTCTACATTTTCAAACCATTTTTAACTGTTTTCTCCACGTAGTCTTAGCTTTTCTATTAGCAGTATCATTTTTTTTTATTTCTAGCAATTAAGATTTTATTCATAATAATTAATCATGGATATTAACTACATCAAAATACTACCACCAATTATTATATACAACAAATATGTTGACATGTAAATCAGTTAAACTGAATATTTTTAAGAAAATTTAAAATGACTATATATAGTGTGTGGAATTGTGTTTATTAGGGTATGTAAATAACTTTGGATTAAATAATTAAAATAAATAATGGGGAGGGAGTAATTGTAAATGACCAATAATTAATGCAAGTAGTAATGAATTAATTAGTTGTAACTTAATTAATTGACTTAATAAATGATTGCTGATGTCAGCAAGTGGTTTTGGAGGGAAAATTGTGCACCAGAAGCCGCCATGTGGCATTGCTGGTGATGTTCAAAATGGTTATTCGGCCCCGCCCGTCCTAGCTCATGTCCGCGGGCTTAACGGGCTTGACCTGTCCAGCCCTTCTCACGGATGGATAAAAGCTCGGCCCGGCCCGTCGTTTTCAGTTGGGTCCGGCCCGTCCGTTTGGTCCGGACCAAAAGGTTCACGGGCCAAACGGATTTTGTCACTTTTTAAAAAAAAAACATATTTGATAGTATCCACTTCATAACCTAATTGTAGAATCCAATTTAACTGGGTGATTAGTAGTTAGTACTTTCTCAGTTGAGTTTTGTTCTTGAATTAAAAAAAAAAAAGGAGACATTCATTTTAAATTTAAAATGGATGTAAAATAAAATATGTTTCTCCTTGCTATTATCAAAGACATTTGTATGTTTATATTTTAAAACATAAATATTGTTGTTAATGCCAAGCCAAAAATTGGCCAACCCAACCAAGGAGTGTCTGAGTCACTGACCAGAAAAAAAAAACTAACAAATTTTTTTTAAAAAAATTAGGGGCCAAACGGACACGGGCCAAACCCCAGAGATCCGCGGGCTTTGACCCGGCCCGTGCACCATTTCCACCATCCGGCCCAGACCGAGAATATGGCGGGCTTGGACACGGGCTTGTCCACTGGCTCACGGACCCAAGCCATATGGACTCGGCTGACGGGCTCAAACGGGTTCCATGGGCTTAGGCCCAAACTGAACATCACCAGGCATTGCTGATGTCAACAGTTTCAGTTTCAGTTTTAGTAATAGTATAAGTATATATAATAGATGTGGGAAATCATCACCTTTACATTCCTTTCTATAAATCTTGCAGTAAAGGAAAGATAACTTTATAATCTCTCCGTCCCAAAATGATCTACTCATCAGTCATTTTTCATTATCCTGGTTTTTCTATTTCTAAAACTTAGGCTTAAAAGTATATAAGCAATACATGGCTAGTGAAGCAAGTATTCACATTCTTAACAAGTTTGAATAGTCAAATGTGCAAATTATTTTGAGACATAGAGAAAGTAATTTTCTTTTTCCGAAAAAGGTCTATAGCATGATTTTTAAGGACAATATCCACAATAGAGAATCCACTCTTTCTACGAAGGGATGGGCTTAGCGATGGCAATTCGCACGAACCTGAAGGCGATCCGCCCCGAAAAAGTAGGGTTTGGGTTGCAATTTTCATGACCCGAGCGGCTTAGGGGCGGGTTCGGGTTTTGATGTCGACCCGCTGTGATCGTCTCGACCCGCACCCTTATGTACAAAGTCGACATATTATGTTAGTTAACCATATTATAAGTGTTGTGCAATTTATTTTTATAGTTGTTTATGGATGAGGTTTGATGATTTAAGACTGATTTATATAAATAGTTTAAATTTAGGCTTAAACATATATTGGTCCCAAGCAAATATGAGCTGATAAAACTAGATATTGGTACACTTCAGGGCGGGGTGGGTTCGGGTTCCTCTTTCTTCGGGTCGGGTCGGTTCGAGTCACCCTCTTTAAAGTTAGGGTCGGATTCTATTTTGACGAAACCCGCCCCGTTGCCTCCCTATATGGGCTATCTCCATCCTTCATGGAAATGGTCTTTTGAAAGATTTATTGTCTAACATCCACAATATTAATTTTTTTATAAGTTTTATAATAATTATTGATATTGTTTTTTCTATTTTAAAATTATGTTTCTAGTTGATGAATAGTTATAATTTTATCATGATACAAAAAGCAATGTACAAATAATTTAAAACTATCTTAAAGAGTTTGATCATTTTCTAATCAACTCCCATGTATATCCGTCCATTTACCTATTGCTGAAATTAGCGTTACTTTTACCGGTAACAACTGCAACAGTTGAACGTGTTTTTTCGGCAATGAATATCATCAAAGCACCATTACGCAATCAGATGTCTTGATGAATTACTGAATGATTATTTAATGATTTACATCGAGTGTGATGTTTTTTTGACAATATTGACGATGGTTCTATAATGAAGTATTTTCAGAAAATGAAGTCAAGGAAATTACCTATGTAAATGATTAAAGTATAAAACAAGTTTGTTTAATATTTTAGATTGAAATTTCTATTATAAAATTCATTTTTTTTTGTTTTAAGTTAATATCTTCCCCCTGATACAAATGGGAAATAATAAAGTTACAAAAAATGGCTACAAAATGTGGCTTACAAAATGAGGTGTCATAATTGTATTTGTGTTTTTAATAGAGTAAACTACCAAATTGACCCGCGTACTACTCCAGATTTTCACTTTAACCTCCGTACTATTGAAACAACATAAGTAACCTGCGTACTATTGATAAATTAATAGAGAAAACCAAAATCGTCAATGAGTGCTGACAGATGTTAACGAACGTTAGTAACTTAACAGATACTATTACCAAAATTTCAAATTACCCCATAACAAACCAGGCTCCTAACTCACTTAATTTATTAATAAAATGACCTATATGCCCTTTCTAATAATTTGGAAAATGAAAATATTTGACTTTTAACAGTTTCTCTTTTTATAAATTTTAACAGCTCCTTCCATAGTGCCCCCTCTCTCTAAACCTATCTTTCTCTTTCCTCATATACCCAAACCATTCCCTGGAAATCAAAGCAACGAACCCTAGTTTTTCTTGAATCAACTCGAATCGATTACCTACATAATTACGTTTTTTTCAGTTAGTATGCAGGACTTCATCGGCTCAGTCCATCCACAGATCTTCAGTTATCAAGCCGTCAAGCCTAGGCGGTGATGACGGTAGTGCTGCTGGTGCTTTCGGAGGGGTTACGGAGAAGGTCGCTTCCGGTGGACCTTTGCAATATCTTTCGGATGCCTCCGACCCTGTTTCTCTCCTAGTTTCCGATTAATTTCATTTTCATCAATGGTGATTATGGTATGATTATAAGATGGGTTTTTATATGGGTTCTGCAATTGATTCATTGGTCTGCGATTTTTTTTTTTTTAAATAAGGATTTACAAACTAATTGTTTTCAGAAGCTATTCAATTTTCAGGTTTTCTGCCATTGGTAGGTTTGAAATTTCCTTATGGATTTCTATCACAGATTTTCCATCACAGTTCTTGGAAAAGAAATGGGTAGCAGTTGATTCCATATTATTGGTTGATTGTGCTGGGGTGGGTAGGTTTTCCCAGTTGGTAAGTTTGGGGTGGAGTTCATGGCCAGTTGGGATAAGTGAGTTGGGGTGGTCCATAAGGGGCAATGGAGGGGCCAGCGGACTAGGTGGGAGGGCCGGTGGGGAACGGTAACCGGAGTGATCGAGAAAGAAGAGTGACACTGGGTTGCAAGTTTTTGATTTCTTCTTAACCGTTTTTGAATAAGGGTAAATAGGTCATTTAGCACTTAAGCAAGTAAGATAATGATTCTGTAAAGTTATGGGGGTAAATTTGAAAAATTTGATAGTAATATATGTTAGAAAACTAACGCTCATAACGTGCACTATCATTTTTAACGATTTTGGTTATTTTTGTTATTTTATAAATAGTACGCAGGTTAGATTGGTTGTTTCAATAGTACGAAGGTAAATATGATATTGTGGAGTAGTACGCGGGTCATTTTGGTAGTTTACTCGTTTTTAATATGAGTGTGCTAGGTCCACTATCGATGTGACCAATAAAATATCGTCACCACACCTTGTATCCTTCATTTTGTAAACTTCTTTTGTAAGCCTAGCATTGCCCGATACAAATTCCTACATACTTCGGCGAGCATGACCACAAAAAAGAATTAACAAATAAAAAAAAATGATACGGTACATTTCACTCTGTCAGTTGGGCCATTTATTTTTTTAAGAGGTGGTCTCCCATGAGAACAAGGGGATCCGTCTCATGTATGAGACGGGTCGCCCCATGACCCATGGGCATGACCGCCACGTGGCAGCCTCCCAGAGGTCAATTTTTTTTTTTTGAGTTTTTATATTATTTTTTCAGCTTTTCAGCCGTTGACCAAAAGTAATAGTTACCATAACTTAATGTAATAACTGAATACTTATAAAGTAATATTATTCATAAGTAAACGTAACACCTGTTTTACAAAAACAAAAGCTCATTTTACCCATTTTTTCAAATGTAATACTAACTATAATTACATGTAACCCAAACAATATCTAAATGTAATAATGCTTTTGCAAAAATGTAAAATATTGTGTATTTTGATTTAATTTTTTGAAAGAAAGTAACATTTGAAAAGTAACAAACTCATATATATGAATGTAATTGTTTGTACAAGTAAATGTAACACTTTAATAAAAGAAATTATAACATATTTCTATAGATAATGTAATACTTTTACATGTAACACTAATCAAGTGTTTTTAGCTCTAAAAATGTAAATGGTTGAATTATTACTTTTTCTACACGTATGTGTTACAATTATGTATAAACATTATTACATATAAGTAACACGTTCGTTACATTTTAGTTGTAATAAGTATTACTTTTGGCAAATGAAGAAAACATAAAAAAAAACACTGTTACTTTTCTATATATATGTATTACTTTTATGTATACAAACTGTTACTTTATATGTATACAGTCATTACATTATGTTATAGTAACTATTACTTTTGACAAACCGAAAAAAAAAAACAAAAAAATTAAAAAAAAACAATTTTTTTTTTTTGGGCATATCAGAGGCTGCCACGTGACAGGTTCGACCCCTGGTTCCTGGAGCCGGTTCGTGGGTCGGGCGGGTGGGTCAAAAACCGACCCGTCTCATGGATAAGACGGGTATAGCAGGTCTCACGGAAGTTTTAGTCTTTTTTTTAATCACTTTCGAAATCATATTTCTATCTAAATAAGAAAATATACATAAATATTTGCACAATCTATATAATATATGAAAGCAGAAACATTTCCTGCTCCCACATTGCGCCACCTCATAATGCCACCTCATAATACCACTTGGCGTCATTCTACCATTCTATTGATCGGCACATTTTGAGGCTTTCAACATTAAAAAAAAAAAAATACTAAAAAAAACCTTCTACAGATCTCAGCTGAATCAATTAAGATTTGAAGATTTCAGGAAAAAAAAAACGAAATATCCTAACTTCTACAATTTCGGCTTATGAAAGATTAGATTTGAAATTTGAATTTATATTTTACTATTCTAAGTGCATGAAAGATTGATCAAATATTTATTTTTGGTAATTATTAACCTCAGATTTTAAATATGCCATTTAGAATATTTGACCACACCAAATATAACGTGAGAAGTTTTGATAACTTTCCTTTCTTTTATCCGAAATTTTCAATTCAAAATAACTAAAATCTAAGATAATTAAGTTTTGATAATTCAAAAATGATAGTGAAATCCACATCTCCTAATATAACGTCAAATCATCCATACCAAATATAACGTCACATGCTAAATTAAATTGACTTCTTTTTTCTAAATTATTTAAATTTTAATCAAAATGTTTATATTTAATTCAAATTTAAATCAGGTTAAAATAAATTATACTCCCTCTGTCCGCCCGACTTAGGATTCTTGGTCAAGCAATTTATACTTTGACCAATAATTTGAAAAAAAATAATTATCTTAATGAAAATCTAAAAATAGTTATTTAGTTTATTATTAATCGTGATACAATAACAAGTTTTAAATTTTTATTAGCATCATTATATTTGTTCAAAGTATAAATTGTTCGACCAAAAATCCTAAGTCGGATGGGACGGAGGCAGTATGATCCTAAAATCTTGCAATATTGAACAATAATCCCACTATCCCGTACTTTCACTTCAAATTGAAGTAGTAAATATATATCTAAAAGTTACATATCTTAGAGATCAGCAAATTTTAATGTTGTTAATGATAATGATAAATATTAACGTTAGTTTTGGAGATAATATAATAAAATTCTAAGATAATGATATTTCAAATTTGAAATAATTAGATACTACATTCAATTAATTACCAATTACAGCCTATAAAGTCATCCGTCCTTCACTCCTCTTTACCACAACCCAAACAGAAAACTTAATTAATTGAGAATTGCAATATGGTCATCAAAATTAAATAATAGCTAATTGATATTTTAGAAATGAGAACATATACTAATGATTCCTCCTTATATGTTAAACATATAAGCATATAGTCCAACGTTGACACCTTAATTAATTGCCTCTTATTTTTTAGAACAATATACTATAAGTCTATAACGGCACATTTCTAACCTAAAAATGAAGGCAAATAACTGATATTTCCCACATACAATCCTGAATCCTCAAGTGAGATTTTTTTAATTTATTTTTTGGTTACATGCCATGTTGTTTCAAATGATACTAACATAAAACAGGGTTTACGACTAATACTTTGTTTTTTCCTGTTTTTTCTTTTAGGATGTCACTAACCAGGAGATGACTTAACTGTTGATATACCTAACATAATTGATGTTCTCTTATACTCATTTTATGCTGATGTCAATGATCTCCCTCAAGTTTACATGGCTTAAGGCTTCTGAAATTTACAGATGACTTAATTGTTGATATACCTAACATAATTGATGTTCTTGAATTGTGTAAAACTGTGAATTCATGGGAAATGAATTATATTATTTAAATTATTTGAATTTTAAATGGTAGGTGAATTGTTTGAATAAGTTTATAAACAACTCTACCATCAAAACTAAGATGAACATTAAACATGCAGATGTTCCGAATTGCATCTCCACAATAATCTTCATTTTTATTTGTTATAAGAGACATTTTCTTAAAAGTCCCTCTCTATCAATATATAATATTTTGAAATAATATATTAGTAAAGCCAATATAAAAATTAGATTTTAGGGCAATATAGATGTGTTGTGAGGGTAAGATATAATATACATTGACATTCTACAATGAAGTAACATTTGAAATAAGAACACAAGAAGGATATTAGAGTGGTAATTGTTCTATACGCTATCTAAGACTGATAAAAGAATTGTGCGTTAATTTATGGTAGCGAGATATGTGTTAGTACTTATTATGATTAGTTTTGATTGTTTAATTATATATGCTACTTTATTAGAAATAATTAAAATATTTTCTCTTCTAAATTTCAAAAAAAAAATAGAAATAATCAAAAAATATGGGGGGGGGGGAGTTGAAGGTTAAAGCCTTGATATAAGCTAAAAGAACTAATTGTTTTAAAAGATGGGCACGACATGAATATTACCCGGGCAAGCTTTGTAGCTTAAAACATGATCGGTGATCAAGTGCAATGGTTCACGTGCAGCGGCGATACGTTTTTTTACTATTGGTTTTGCACTAAAATAATTATATTTGGTTTCGAATGTATAGTGTTGAATAATAGTGGGGTTAGATAACTTTTGAGAATGAGTAAAAATCATTTTCACAAATAAAACGGGGCAAAATAAAATTTAGCATAAATAAAAGTATAAATTCATTTATTGCATTAAGATCCACAACAATATTCTTCTCTTTTTTTTTTTTAACAATATATAAGCTAATAGTACTTTTTTTTCTTTAAAATAAAATGGATGTACGTTTTAGCTTCGTGTTAAAAGAATACATATTAAGCAACCAAAGTGATGTGGATAAAATCAAACATAATAATTGATTTTATAAATATTTCATGCCCCGTCGAATTTCGACGGGTTACTCACTAGTTTTATTTTATAATGTTACAAACAACATAGAATTAAGTAAAACACGGTATTTATATACGGTAATAAATAGACTATTATACTTATTTTAAGAAGGTCAGATAGGGAGTACATGCAAAATAGAAAGAGAAATGCATAATTTTGGGGTTAATCCCATAATCACACTAGGCCAGCAAACAAAAATAACATAAATTTTAATTCCTCAATATAAAAAGAGGTCTGAGAATTTCCTTTCTAACATTGTGGCCTTAATTTGGACACTTTTACAAACCAAAAACTGACCCATTTTCAGCAGAGTTTATTGTCACTTTAACCTGCGTACTATTAAAAGATTGACGATTTGCCCTTATACTAAAGAAACTCACACTATGACCTGCGTACTATGGTTTTAATAAAAAAGTGCCCAAGGATAACGATGACCGGTTAGAAATCTAACGGGCTGTCAACATATGTTAAGAATTTAACAGATTTGCAATAAAAAAAAAAAAAAATCAAATCTGACCCTGACTGTGATATTATTGTCATAAAGGTCCAAAAAATATTTATATTTATTTTTGAAACAGTTAGAATTTTTTTTTTTATAATTAAGCCCTTATTATTTATTCAAACGCCACCACTGTGACCACTATCACTGTCACCCGCCACCACCGCACCACCAAAAATCATGATCTTACCGAAAAACCACAATTCCAGAATCCCGTTTGTCTTTTATCTTCCCTTTTGAATAAATAGTAAAGGCTTAATTATAAATAACCAAAATCGTTAGTAAATGACTTGTTTACCCTTGGAGTCACATTTATTTTTTCAAAATCCAAAATTGATTTTTGTTATTATTTTCATTACCCACCTAATTAACCTCAAATTACAAAACTACCCTACCAGAATTGGGTCACGTCTACCCATCTCAATCCTCCTTCTCCATTGAAACCCCACCCCAATTTTCTCACCGTTTTCCCTTCACCGCCATCTCTTGATCAATTTGTTCCTTCGATTTTCAATTTCGAATCAGGCAAAGCTTGATATAATGGCAATGGCAACGACTCAGAGAACTTCAAATGCAGAGACCTAACACCCTTCCATTTCTTGGGAACAAACTCAACAACCCCATCAATGGCAGCCCCAACATTCTCAAAAATCTCTTCTTTCACCATCGACGCTTCCCCTACTCTCACCGCGCTACAAATACCCATCTTGAAATTCAATAACGCCGACGAACAAGCCCTCTCGATTTGCTCCTTCCAGTTATTATGAGTCAAATTCACCGACAAAGGCAACTTCTTCTTCTTGAAGAACTGCTTACCCAACACCTTCGGAAGCAGGTGAAGAACCCTTTTGTCAGCAAAGAACAAATCATACGAATCGCAAAGCTTCCGTTTAGCTTCAAACGATTTAAAATCACTCTTTAGCTTTGAGAGACGTATGACCTTGGCGACTGGTATTTGTTCCGATTCAACCTTCTTTCTGGCGATTTCAGCGGTGAGTTTGGAACTGGGTCTGTCGTCGACGATGAGGCAGAGAATTGTGTCTGAGGAGAGAGAGAGATGTGAAGAGATTAGGTAGAGGGGTTAGGGTTTGAGTGTTGGGTTAAATTAATTGGGAGGTGAGCAGCCTGAAAAAAAAAATTGGTAAAACAAAAATGTGACATAAAGGGTAAACAGGTCATTTATTAACGATTTTGGTTATTTTAATTAATTAATCAATATAAAGGGTAAACAAGTCATAAATATAAATATAAACATTTTTTTTGGACCTTTATGACAATAATATCATAGTCAGGGTCAGATTTGAATTTTTTTTTATTGCAAATCTGTTAAATTCTTAACATATGCTGACAGCCCGTTAGATTTCTAACGGGTCATCGTTATCCTTGGGCACTTTTTTATTAAAACCATAGTACGCAGGTCATAGTGTGAGTTTCTTTAGTACGGGGGCAATTCGTCAATCTTTTAATAGTACGCAGGTCAAAGTGGCAATAAACTCATTTTCAGCAGTTGCTCAATATAAAATTATAAAAGTGTCTTTGAACAAATTAATCACATGATTTAGAATGCACCAACTTTATGGAAAGCTTGCACTAATTTTCAGTCCTACAAAGGAGTTCAATAATTTCCTTTCAAATATAATCATGATAAGTGTGGCCTCAAAAAATAAAATAAAATTATAGATTTGGAAAATGATATGCCAATATTTATAAGTACATGGGATTTTGTCTCCGGATAGAGATAAAAATAAAATATTACTCCCTTTTTCTCAAATCGAATGATCAAAATAATTTTGATTTTTTCTTATTTTGATTTTTTTGTTTGGCATAGATAATAAAAGATATAAAAAAATCATACAAAAAATTAAAATTGGAAAAAGGAAATGTACCCTAAAATACATAATATCTGGATTAGAAGAATGCAAATACAAATCTGAAATAAGGGCAATGCTAGGGAAATAAATGTGTTGGGCTATCAACCCAAGTCTCACATCGGCAATTGAATGAAGAATTGCCTATTATATAAAGGTGTCCACACACTCCATTAGTATGAGGCCCTTTGAGACATGAACCAAGGTGTCGATGTTTTATTGGTTATATCGATTGTGCACCCGACACAATTCAATTAAAGACACCAATAAAATTTAAACACATTATTTTGTAGACTAAATTTATTTTTGTATGATTTTATATTTACCCCCCAAATAATTATAGACTTATAGCTGTCAACATAAATTTGGTAGATTCCATTAAGAATAAGGCGCATGATGAGCTCTTAGAAGTTAAGCAAAGCTAAGCAAATAGCGTGTGGAAGAATGGAGAATGGGAGTGGCAATAGTAAAAGGATCCTTGGCTGATTTGGAAAGACATTTTGGGTGATGGATGAAGAAGACGTGTGCCACATTGGCTGTAGTGGGACCCAAGAGCCATTAGCCGGCAATTTGATTTTGTCTCTACGCGCCACCATGGAAGTCCAAGGAACAAGGCCGCTCTCAAACATGTTTATGTCAACATCCAGCTACGTGACGTCATTTCATATTCTATCCGTCCCGGTTTAAGGTTCTTAGTTAGTTTGACTATTGTAACGCCCGTCCCAATTTTAATTTAATTCTTGCATTTTTATTATTATGTGTTATTTTGTTTTAGTTAATTATTTAACTAAATGTGCAAGTTTAGGACCTCCTTATTCTAATTGAAACTATGTGATTAATTGTTAGAGTTAGTTTAGGGGTCTATATGCTAAGAATGAGACTTAGATGACCAAAATGTAAGAAAAGGGAATTAGGAGATTAACTAGCCTAACTTCCTCCCTCTTCTTGGTCAAAATCACCTTTACCCAATTCTCTCTCAAATTTCTCCTCCTCCTGCGAATTCAAGGGCTAGGTAAGGGTTTTGATCTTCTTTTTATTTCTTCTTCAATTACTTCTCTACTCTAGAAACTAATTACATATACTTGATCAGGGAGTTGACTAGGTTGTGCTCGTATTTTTCTTGAAAATTTTCATCAAGGTTGATTTTTGAAGAGGTAAGTTAATACTTCTCCTTTCTTGTTAAAATGCTTGATCTATGCTACGTGTGGTGTTTTTGTGATGAATTTGTGTTGAAATTATGAAGTAATGTTCAAATCTTGGATTTTTGGTAAATTTGTTTGGACTGCTATGTAGAAGTGGAGTTTGAGTTGAGTTGAGTTGTGTTTGGGTTTGAATTGTTGAGATGTTGTAGAATAAGCTTAGTATGAGCATAGAAGTCATTTTGGTATTCCATGAGCAACTAGGGAAGTAGTAGTTTTGGTGATGATGTGTTTGGGTAAGAAATGGAAGAAACCGAGCTGCAAATGTCCAGTTCGACTAGGGAGGCGCGCGCATCCCATTTTAGGAGGCGTGCGCATCCCTAGTCGAACTGGACATTTGCAGCTCGGTTTCTTCCATTTCTTACCCAAACACATCATCACCAAAACTACTACTTCCCTAGTTGCTCATGGAATACCAAAATGACTTCTATGCTCATACTAAGCTTATTCGTGCGCATCCCCCTTGGCACCCAAAAACTTTAGTTTCTGTAATTCTGAAGGCGCGCGCATCATTTTCTTGGAGGCGTGCGCATCCCTTTCTTGTCCAAAAACCATACCTTCTGTTGACTTGAGGCGCGCGCATCCTTTTTAATGGAGGCGTGTGCATCCTTTGGCCAGGCGCGCGCATCATATGGCGTGAGGCACGCTCACCCCTTCCCCTGTGTTGTTATTTTATCCAAATCTTCCGGAGTTCATAATTTTCTCATCCGGACTCCGTTTTGGGCGTGTAAGCTACCGTTGTAAAGCTCTCTTAGAGTACTACGTGATGGGATGGTTTATTTAGTTGAGTTCCATATGTAGAGTGTTTCCAAATTTCAATAAAGTATGATTAGTTGAAATCGAGTCTAGGAGGTGTAAGAGTTGGGATTGGTTTGGGATACCTTTGTGATGGGATTTGGTTTGCTACATCTTTTGATGAGTATTATATTATATCAACAAACTGTTGCAGGTGAAGACTGTGTGGGAACTCTGAGTGTGTGCTCAAAGAGGCATACTCAGAAGTTCACTACCGTGTTGTGAAAATGTGTTGACATGTGTGTGAGTTGACTGTGTACCTGACTTGTGAATGTATTGAGCTAGTCCACTACTTTTGGAATTAGTTCTTGTTTTCTAATTTTCTTGTCAAGTAAACACTACTTGTGCATTTTCTTGAAAATCCAACTGGTTTTACTTGTTGTTTCGGGGGTGTATAGGTTCATGTTTATTATGGTGCTGGGGCTAAGTAATAACCGTGAATCTATGCATCTGTGACCGTTTTCTCCTACTCTTGATCACGGTAGGGGTCTAGCTTTCCCAATTATTGAAGCATTATGCACAATGATTGAATAGCTCTTTTTATTCTTGTTTTGAGATACTGGGTAACGGGTCTCCATTGATATTATGAAGCTACGTTCAGTATGAAGGCCTACATCAACGGAAGCATCAGTTTGATAGTTCTGGTTATGAATGGGTATGGAGTAATAAGGAGGAAATAAATATCCTTTGTAATGTGTACTCAGTTATACGTGTTGCATAATGGGTAGGATAAGCTACCCATATGACTTGCTACTTGATGCATTGCTATATGTGATCCTTCCATGCTGCATTATCATATGAATGCATATCATGTAGCTATAGTAGTAACTTACTGAGATTTTATCTCACCCCGTTTCTTGTTTCTTTGTTTTCCGTAGATTCCAAGAAGGCTAGTGATAGCACGAGGTGAGGATCGTTGTAGCAAGTTCTTTTCGGGGGAAACCACTTTTGGGTAGGTTAAATGTTACTCTTTAATTGTGAGGACGACGGTTAAATCTGAGTGAGTTGAACTCAGAATTTTTGGGGTACAGTTGTGTATATGTATATATTATGTTGTCATCTTTTGTTTGCCGGCTTCTGTACCGAGCAGTTAAAAGTTAAGATTTGTTAGTGGGAATGTAAAGTTAAAATAGTGGTGAAGTGTTTGAACCATCTCTAGTAACGTATTTCCTTGGTTATTAGGGGTGTATAGTTGTATTAGTTTTGGTTTATATCTAGATTAGTAGTAGGGACGTGTCGAATTCTATGGTTCATATCAAACCTAAGAACTCGGGGCGTTACAGTTGGTATCAGAGCTATGGTTAGCTCTAAGCTTGGATAGGGTCTATGGCCTAGGTGGGTTAGTTTATGGGTTGTGTTATTAACGTCGAGTGTTTATGTGTAGGGCGGAGATGAGTCAGTCAAAGGATATTGGTAGTAGTAATCAGAGAATCGAGGAATCAGAAACTCCTTCTGTGGAGGTGGGTAATGATCACAATGTGGATTACAAACAGATGTTTCAACTACTAGCTCAAATGGTCTCCAACCAATAGGGACAGAATAATCCTGGGCATGCACAGTCAGGAGCGGAAGACAGGGGTTATGCAAGTCGCCTTGCCAAGTTTTTGAAAATGCCACCTCGTAGTTTTGATGGGGAGCCCGATGCAGTAAAAGCTGAAGAATGGATAGAGAATATTGAGAAGATATTTACTGCCTTGAAATGTGAAGATAAAGAGAAGGTAACCTTTGCAACTTTTAAACTAGAAAAGGCTGCGGAGCACTGGTGGAAGGTGTTATGCCAGAGCTGGGATCAGGATAAAGAAGTACAACATACTTGGGAGGACTTTCTCAAAGAGTTCAACTCACAGTTTATTCCCTCAGTTGTTCAAGATCGAAGAGAAATGGCATTTCTAAACTTAGTGCAAGGAAATATGACGGTGGGACAATATTCCTCTGAATTTACCAAATTAGCAAGGTATTGTAGTCATTTGGTTCCAACTGAAACAAAGAGGGCTCAACGTTTTGTGAAGGGGTTAAAGACGGAGTATAGGAAGCAACTTCTTTCCCTACAGCTTTGTAGTTACCGACAAGAAGTTGAGAAGGCTTATGCTATTGAGAATGATATTGAAGAACACAAGGTCAAACTGGGAACGACAACGGTGGGTCAACCATCAGTACGTGTTCCAGAGAGGGCTCAGAACTCCGGAAGTAAAAGGGGTGGATTTAGCAGGCATGGTGGTCAACCTCAGCGGCAACCGGAAAGTATGGGAAGTGTGTCGGTGGGTTCAAAACCAAATGTTTCAAGTTTGAAGTGGATTTGCAGGTATTGTTCGAAGGAGGGCCATACTGAAGACAGGTGTTGGTTGAAACAAGGAAAATGCTTAAACTGTGGTGAGAAGGGACATTTTAAAAGGGATTGTCCAAAGAGTAAGGGAACTCAAGGAGAGGGTACCGGGCAGCAGGCTTCTGGTAGTAAGCGGGATAGTGGGGGTCGGCCTAAGGTACAGGGTCGAGTGTTCGCTATTGATCAGCACAGAGTGGCTGAGTCTACAACGGTGATAGGAGGTACTATTTTTCTTTTTAGTACGCGAGCGCGAGTTCTTATAGATCCAGGATCATCTCATTCTTATGTGGCATCACATTTTGTGTCCCATTTACCTGTCATTCCTGATTCTATTCCTTATGTGTTAGAAGTATATTCCCCTATGGGAGATTGCATGTTAGCTACTGAGGTGTATAAGAATTGTGATGTTCTGGTAAGTGATCATACTCTTCAGGCCGACTTAGTAGTGTTGCCTATAAAAGATTTTGATGTGATACTTGGTATGGGATTGGCTTTATATGCATTATGCATCAGTTGATTGTCATCAAAAGGTGGTTACTTTTTCTATGCCGGGTTTACCTGAAATTATATTTGAGGGTGATAGGCCTATGTGTAGTTTTCATGTTATATCTGCTTTGAAAGCTAGAAAATTGTTATCTGGTGGTTGTACCGGGTATCTTGCATGTGTTGTTGATAAGAGTATGTCCGTAGCAAAGTTGGAAGATATTCCCATCGTATTTGAATTTCCGGATGTGTTTTCTGCCGAGTATAGTATGCCACCTGACCGGGAACTTGAGTTTTGTATTGAGTTATTACCAGGAACAACACCGATATCTAAAGCTCTGTATAGAATGGCTCCAGCTAAGTTAAGGGAACTGAAGAAACAACTCGAGGAGTTATTTGAAAAAGTGTTCATCAGGCCTAGTGTGTCACCGTGGGGTGCACCAGTGTTATTTGTTAAAAAGAAGGATGGTACTTTGAGATTATGTATTGACTACAGAGAGCTTAACCAGGTAACCATTAAAAATAAGTACCCGTTACCTCACATTGACGACATGTTTGATCAACTTCAGGGGTCTGTAGTCTATTCGAAACTTGACTTAAGAAGTGGATATCATCAGCTGAAAGTCCGACAGGAGGATATACCGAAGACAGCCTTACGCACCAGGTACGGACATTATGAGTTTGTGGTTATGCCATTTGGTTTGACAAATGCTCCTGCAGTTTTTATGGACTTGATGAATCGAGTTTTCAAACCTTACCTAGATTGTTTTGTGGTGGTTTTTATTGATGATATCTTGGTCTATTATAAATCAAAGGCTGATCATGAGCAACATTTAAAAATTGTATTGAGTGTTCTTCGGGAAAAGCAGTTATTTGCCAAATTTAGTAAATGTGCCTTCTGGTTGGAAGAAGTTTCTTTCTTGGGACACGTGGTGTCAGCGGCGGGTATTTCTGTCGATCATTCAAAGGTAGAGGCCATAGTTAACTGGAAGAGACCAACAACAGTCACCGAGGTACGTAGTTTCCTGGGATTGGCAAGTTATTATCGGAGGTTTATTGAAGGATTTTCCAAAATTACTACACCAATGACTAGTTTGACACGGAAATCTATAGCCTTCGAATGGGATGGTAAATGTGAAGCAAGCTTCCAAGAGTTGAAACGAAGATTGACAGTTGCTCCAGTATTAGCCTTGCCTAGTGGATCCGATAATTTTGTTGTTTACATGGATGCTTCCAAGGAAGGATTAGGTTGTGTGTTGATGCAGAATGGTAAGGTAATTGCTTATGATTCGAGGAAGTTAACTCCTTATGAGAAGAATTACCCTACTCATGACTTAGAATTGGCTGCGATTATATTTGCATTACACAAGTGGAGGCATTACTTATATGGAGCTAGATTTGAAGTGTTCACAGACCATAAGAGCTTGAAGTATTTGTTTTCTCAGAAATAACTCAACATGAGACAACACAGATGGATGGAGAAACTGAAAGATCATGATTGTACGATTTTGTATCACCCGGGAAAGGCAAATGTGGTGGCCGATGCGTTGAGCAGGAATACTTATGTTGCACATTTGATGACACGAGAGTGGAAATTGTTATAAGATTTGCGAGATTGGAACCCTTATGAATCGAGTCATGGCATGAGTTTTGCGAATATAAGAGCTACATCCGTTTTACTTCAACAGATTAAAGAAGCTCAGGTGATTGATCCTGAATTGCAGAAGTTTGTTAATGGAATGAAAGAGGGTAGACAACCCAACTTTACCTTAAATAATGATGGAATTCTTACATTTCGTGGTAGGGTGTGTATTCCAGCAGATGGTGAGATTAAACAGCAAGTACTGGAGGAGGCTCATAAGACAAAGTATACCATACATCCAGGAAGTACGAAAATGTATCAAGATATGAAGAAATATTTCTGGTGGAACGGTATGAAAAGGGAGATTGCATATTATGTGTCTAAGTGTCTAACATGTCAACAAGTGAAAGTGGAGCATCAACGTCCAGCGGGTCTGTTACAACATTTAGAGATTCCGGAATGGAAATGGGAGCATATCACGATGGACTTTGTAACTGGTTTACCATGTACTCGGAGGGGTTACGAAGCTGTTTGGGTTATAGTAGACCGGTTATTTCCATGGGGTATTCATTGACTCAGTTAGCTTCTTTATATGTTCAGGAAATAGTTCGGCTTCATGGGGTTCCTGTGAGTATAGTATCCGATAGAGATCCTCGTTTTACATCCCGATTTTGGCAAGCTCTTCAAGGTGCAATGGGTACGAAGGTGAATTTTAGCACAGCATTTCACCCACAGTCAGATGGGCAATCAGAAAGGTTGGTATGGATTCTTGAGGATATGTTACGAGCATGTGCGGTTGACTTCAAAGGTAGTTGAGATGTGTATTTACCGTTAGTTGAATTTGCCTATAATAACAGTTATCAGTCTAGCATTGAAATGGCCCCCTACGAAGCATTGTATGGTCGAAAATGTAGATCACCAATATGTTGGGATGAAGTCGGGGAAGCAAAGCTTTTGGGACCCAAAATGGTTCAACAATCTGTGGAAGTGTGAAATTGATTCGAGATAGATTGAGGACAGCTCAAAGTCGTCAAAAGAGTTATGCTGGTAATAGAAGAAGGGATCTTGAATTCCAAGTGGGTGATTTTGTGTTCTTGAAGGTATCGCCACAGAAAGGTGTGAAACGATTTTGGAAGAAAGGAAAGTTGACTCCTCGGTATATCGGACCATTTGAAATCCTTGAGAGGATTGGGAAACTAGCCTATAGACTTGCACTACCGCCATCATTATCCGGGGTACATAATGTATTCCATGTCTCTACACTTCGTAAGTATTTAGCGGATGAATCACATGTACTTGAGTATGAGCCAATGGAAAAGGAATTACCATTGGAGATTCTTGATTGGAAGGAACAAGTCTTGCGTACCAAGCGGATTCCACTTGTGAAAGTGTTATGGAGGAATCATGAGATTGAGGAAGCTACGTGGGAGAGCGAGCAAGAGATGCGAGAAAAACACCCATGGCTATTCGATAATGTTGGTAAGTAAAATTCGCGGTCGAATTTTTTTAAAGAGGGGATGATGTAACGCCCGTCCCAATTTTAATTTAATTCTTGCATTTTTATTATTATGTGTTATTTTGTTTTAGTTAATTATTTAACTAAATGTGAAAGTTTAGGACCTCCTTGTTCTAATTGAAACTATGTGATTAATTGTTAGAGTTAGTTTAGGGGTCTATATGCTAAGAATGAAACTTAGATGACCAAAATGTAAAAAAAGGGAATTAGGAGATTAACTAGCCTAACTTCCTCCCTCTTCTTGGTCAAAATCACCTTTACCCAATTCTCTCTCAAATTTCTCCTCCTCCTACGAATTCAAGGGCTAGGTAAGGGTTTTGATCTTCTTTTTATTTCTTCTTCAATTACTTCTCTACTCTAGAAACTAATTACATATACTTGATCAGGGAGTTGACTAGGTTGTGCTCGTATTTTTCTTGAAAATTTTCATCAAGGTTGATTTTTGAAGAGGTAAGTTAATACTTCCCCTTTCTTGTTAAAATGCTTGATCTATGCTACTTGTGGTGTTCTTGTGATGAATTTGTGTTGAAATTATGAAGTAATGTTCAAATCTTGGATTTTTGGTAAATTTGTTTGGACTGCTATGTAGAAGTGGAGTTTGAGTTGAGTTGAGTTGTGTTTGGGTTTGAATTGTTGAGATGTTGTAGAATAAGCTTAGTATGAGCATAGAAGTCATTTTGGTACTCCATGAGCAACTAGGGAAGTAGTAGTTTTGGTGATGATGTGTTTGGATAAGAAATGGAAGAAACCCAGCTGCAAATGTCCAGTTCGACTAGGGAGGCGCGCGCATCCCATTTTAGGAGGCGTGCGCATCCCCCTTGGCACCCAAAAACTTTAGTTTCTGTAATTCTGAAGGCGCGCGCATCATTTTCTTGGAGGCGTGCGCATCCCTTTCTTGTCCAAAAACCATACCTTCTGTTGACTTGAGGCACGCGCATCCTTTTTAATTGAGGCGTGCGCATCCTTTGGCCAGGCGCGCGCATCATATGGCGAGAGGCGCGCGCACCCCTTCCCATGTGTTGTTATTTTATCCAAATCTTCCGGAGTTCATAATTTTCTCATCCGGACTCCGTTTTGGGCGTGTAAGCTACCGTTGTAAAGCTCTCTTAGAGTAATACGTGATGGGATGGTTTATTTAGTTGAGTTCCATATGTAGAGTGTTTCCAAATTTCAATAAAGTATGATTAGTTGAAATCGAGTCTAGGAGGTGTAAGAGTTGGGATTGGTTTGGGATACCTTTGTGATGGGATTTGGTTTGCTACATCTTTTGATGAGTATTATATTATATCAACAAACTGTTGCAGGTGAAGACTGTGTGGGAACTCTGAGTGTGTGCTCAAAGAGGCATACTCAGAAGTTCACTACCGTGTTGTGAAAATGTGTTGACATGTGTGTGAATTGACTGTGTACCTGACTTGTGAATGTATTGAGCTAGTCCACTACTTTTGGAATTAGTTCTTGTTTTCTAATTTTCTTGTCAAGTAAACACTACTTGTGCATTTTCTTGAAAGTCCAGCTGGTTTTACTTATTGTTTCGGGGGTGTATAGGTTCATGTTTATTATGAGTGCTGGGGCTAAGTAATAACCGTGAATCTATGCATCTGTGACCGTTTGCTCCTATTCTTGATCACGGTAGGGGTCTAGCTTTCCCAATTATTGAAGCATTATGCACAATGATTGAATAGCTCTTTTTATTCTTGGTTTGAGATACTGGTAACGGGTCTCCATTGATATTATGAAGCTACGTTCAGTATGAAGGCCTACATCAACGGAAGCATCAGTTTGATAGTTCTGGTTATGAATGGGTATGGAGTAATAAGGAGGAAATAAATATCCTTTGTAATGTGTACTCAGTTATACGTGTTGCATAATGGGTAGGATAAGCTACCCATATGACTTGCTACTTGATGCATTGCTATATGTGATCCTTCCATGCTGCATTATCATATGAATGCATATCATGTAGCTATAGTAGTAACTTACTGAGATTTTATCTCACCCCGTTTCTTGTTTCTTTGTTTTCCGTAGATTCCAAGAAGGCTAGTGATAGCACGAGGTGAGGATCGTTGTAGCAAGTTCTTTTCGGGGGAAACCACTTTTGGGTAGGTTAAATGTTACTCTTTAATTGTGAGGACGACGGTTAAATCTGAGTGAGTTGAACTCAGAATTTTTGGGGTACAGTTGTGTATATGTATATATTATGTTGTCATCTTTTGTTTGCCGGCTTCTGTACCGAGCAGTTAAAAGTTAAGATTTGTTAGTGGGAATGTAAAGTTAAAATAGTGGTGAAGTGTTTGAACCATCTCTAGTAACGTATTTCCTTGGTTATTAGGGGTGTATAGTTGTATTAGTTTTGGTTTATATCCAGATATTAGTAGTAGGGACGTGTCGAATTCTATGGTTCATATCAAACCTAAGAACTCGGGGCGTTACAACTATGCACACGTATTAAGAAACCAAGACAAAAACAATAGTAATGAGGCAACCAAAAGTAGAGAGTGAATGATATAATTGTCTAAAACACTATTCATAAAGCAAGTGGGTGAAAGTAAGTTACGTAAGTAGTGGTTTTTTTGTAATTAAAAGAACTTTTTGATGGCAAGATTCTACAAAGCATTATTCATTCTTTTCCATTTATGGAATAAAGCAACTAAGAACCTTAAAATGGGACAAACCAAAAAGGAAAGTAAAAAACCTTAAACTGGGACGGATAAAGTATTTCATTTAAATGGTATTTATTTACTTCATAAAAAAAAAAAACGTATCAAATGATAATCACATTTTTTTTTGTTGTTATTTGACTTAATTTTAAATAATAATTTTAAATTAATTTAATTATACTAATTTTGGGGTTAATTCCATAATCACACCAGGTAGGGGAGTGCACGCATTTTTTTTAAAAATAAACTGTATAAAAAATATAATCAATGAAAAAATATAAATATTTATTTTGATGATAAAAAAATTAAAAAAAAATGGTAGGTGTATGAATGTACCCAACATGGTCATGTAATGATGGCAGCCGGCTCAATCGCACCCTAGCTTTTGCCGGATTTTACTGGAAAGTGCGGGACCAGCTCCGTTTAAGAACCATTCATTTATGCACGTCTTACCATTTCACCAATCATATTTTGAAACGCAAAACATTTTCATTTCACTTTAATGATTAATCGTCTCCCTCCCCAAATTATAAAATATTTCCTATTGTTTTTTTTTTTTTTTTTATTATTTCCCTTACCAAATCAACTAAAATATTGATTTTTTAGGGGTAATGACAATTTAGGGTGTGTGTGCCAATAGTGGTCTGATGTATCAATTTTGTCAATTTAGGGTCCAAAGTTAACAAAGTTAGTCAATTAAGGGTTTTTGGACTAAGTTGCAAAGAAAATCCAGTTAAGTAACAGAAGAACTTAACTAGAGTTTGTTTTGGATGTTCGCCTGGGGCTTTGTGTCATTCCACACACCCCTTATACAATGGACCCTAAATTTTTATTTACTATTGCTATTATATTTTCGAATACTTTTAATTAATTCAAAAAATACTAATAAATAAAAAAATAAGCAAATAAAAAATTAAAGTGGTTTTTTTTGGAACCGCAAAAAATGAAGTTATGAACAGGGGAAAATAATTTTATGAAAATAATAAAATAATTAGAATACTAATATTAATAATAGAACAATACTAACCACCACCACCCAAAAAAAAATAAAAATGTCCAGATCCCTACTTTCTTCTTTCTAAAAAAAGAATAAAGTGGTAGTTTTCGGAATATATTTTTTTTACACTTTTTTTTTTTTTAAATTATACTTTTTCTTATAGTGGTTCTAAATGAAAAAAATATTTTTGGTAAATGATGTCTTAATTATTAGTTAATTTAATATAAGAAAGTAAAATTTAATATTTCAAAAAAAACCACTTTAATTTTTTTATTACAAACTATCAATAAGTTTATTTTATCTTAAAAAAAATTAATCTTTGGATTACTAAATTACAATTATCTCATTCAATATAAGGCATATATATAAAAATACAATAATAATAATAATAATGATAATAATAATAATAATGAGACTGTCTCTTGTACAACCGTCGCACGGCGTGCGACGGCGCCGAGCCGAGCCATTTTATTATAACGAAATGTAACACTTTTTGCCGAGATTTTTTTTTTTTTTTTTTTTTTTTGCCACGCCAACTTTTTTTCCTCCAACAAAAGTAACACTTATTATAACGAAATGTAACACTTTTTTTTAATTTAAATATAACACTTTAAAAAAAAAATACACCACAATTTGGCTGCAATAGATAAAGATAACATAAAGATTGACAACTAAACTAATGTAACACTTTTTATAAATGAATGTAACACACATTTTTTCAAATGTAACACTTTTTTTCTCCGAAAATGAACATAAGATTGACAAACTAAACTAATGTTACATTTTATAAAAAATGAATGTAACATTTTTTTCTCAATTGTAACAGTTTATATTCTTAAATGTAACATTATATCTGAAATGTAACAATTTTTTATTGAGAAAGTAACAATTGAAATGCAAACCTAATTTTTTGTTTTTTTGTAAAATTGCTGTTACATTTGACTGTAAAAAGTGTTACTTTTTGAATATGAAACTGTTACTTTTATTAGAACAGAGTGTTACATCTCAGCTGACAAGCAACTCAAACTTTTTGTGTGTAAATTTTTTTTTTTTAAAAAAAAATCAAACCATATCATGACCTATGTAGTTTTATTCGTCTCGTCGAGACGAACATCGCGGTATTTTTAATTTTTTTTTTCCTGAGTTATAAATCTCAAGATATAGTATTTTAAAGTTAATGAGGGGTTTTTTTTTTTTAAAAAAAGGGACACGTGGCAGCGCGGCTGGGTGAACCAGCGAGTGGCTCACAGCGTGCCACGTGTCGCGCTGGGAATGGATGAGTCCTGGCGGACGGGTCGGGCGGGGCAGGTCGGCCGGGTCGGCCCATAGAGCATCCCGTCGCATAGGGATGGCAACGGGGCGGATACGGAGCGGGTTTGCTCATTACCAAACCCGCCCCTCAACCAAGCCCCCTTGTACCGAACCCGCCCCGCCCCGCCAACTGCCAAACCCGCTGCCGCCCCGCCCCTCTATGAACATTAGCCCAAAAAATCAATAATCAGTCTAAAACATCAATAATCAGTGAAGAAGAACCGAAATTAAGCATCATAAATAAATATATAGCTCAAAACTAAACAACCGAATTGAACATTAGTGAATTTTTAACCCTATAAATTCACAAATCGACATAGGAGAGAGAGGGATTTACTTACTGTTCTGACCCGTGACAGTGATGCCTCGCCGGAGGAAGACCGGAATCGACGGAGTGGAAGCGGCGGAGTGGAAGCGCGAGGCGTCAGCCGTGAATCGTCCGTCGTGATGCAGATGATGTCTCGCGCCGCTTCTCAACTTCTATAACTCTAGGAAATAATAAAATAGAGATAAGTCCCTGTAAACTAACGCGTAGTAGTGTGCGCATAGGGGGGGTTTTGAGGTAATAATTGAAATGGGTTAGGGACGTTATAGTAATTAAATACATATATTAGTATACGGGGTGGGGCGGGGCCCGCGGGTTTTAGTGTGCAACCGTATCCGACCCGTGACCCGCCGGGTTTTGAAAAAAGCTTACCAAACCTGCCCCGCTGCGGTGCGGATTGTCCCGGATACGGATCGGGTTCGGTCAAATTGCCATCCCTACCGCCGCATGGCTGTACACCGGGTGTATTTGAGACTTTGTCAATAATAATAAAGACAAAGGTTTGGTGTGATACAATTTGTATCATGGATCATGATGAGGATTGGATAGAGAGAGAGAGAGAGAAAATCTATGAACAAGAGAGAGAGAATTGAGTTTGTATCTGTAAATCGTATATTGAATTCATAGTTGTTACAAGAGAGCCTTACATGTATTTATATTGCTGGTCCTCTAATCTGATTGGCTAAACACAAACTAACTAACTGACTTTGTAACAAACTAACAACCAAACTAACTAACTGACTTTGTAACAAACTAACAACTTATTGATACAAAGACATAACTACCCTTGTAGATATATGACACTCACTTCATTGTCCTTGAGTGAGTGTATCTTTATCAGTATCAGCCCCCCTCAAACTCAAGGTGCTAAACAACTTTAGAGCATTGAGCTTGGACATTAGAAATTGAAGAGTGGAACTGGACACTGCCTTAGTAAACAAATCTGCCAACTGCAAAGAAGTGGAAACAAATCTGGAACAGAGCAGGCCAGAAGAGATTCTATCCCTTATTATATGACAGTCTATCTCGATATGTTTAGTCCTCTCATGTTGAACAGGATTAGAAGCAAGTTTCAAGGCTGATTGATTATCACAGAACATAGGAACTGGAGTAAGGTTATCAACTCCAAAGTCATGTAAAAGAGAAACTAACCAGACAATTTCACAAGAAGACTGAGCCATACTCCTATACTCAGCTTCACAAGTAGATTTGGATACCGTCCCTTGCTTTTTAGTCTTCCAAGAAATAAGAGAACTGCCCAAGAGCACACAAAAACCAGAAAGAGATTTCCTAGTAATTGGACAAGCAGCCCAATCTGCATCACAATACAAGACTAATTGAAGAGAACTGGAGGAGGAATAAAACAAGCCTTGACCAATACTACCTTTAAGATATCTAACCAGTTTTAATGCTGCATTCCAGTGAGCTATGCGAGGTTGAGACATAAACTGGCTGAGAATATGAACAACATAGGTGATGTCAGGTCTGGTAATGGTAAGATACACAAGCCTTCCCAGTAGTCTTCTATATTGAGCAGGATTGGAAAATAAAGCACTCTGATCAGAGGCAAGTCTGTGATTTTGAGTGATTGGAACTTTGGAACTCTTGGCAGACATAAGACCACAATCAGAGACAATATCCAAAGAGTATTTTCTTTGATGAATGCAAATCCCATCAGAATTTCTGGCTATTTCAATGCCAAGAAAGAATTTTAATGGGCCTAGATCTTTGATGTTGAAATATGTCTTGTTCTGGTGGGTCTTGAAAGAGGAATAGGTGGAGAAGAGCAAGAAGGAAGATGAGGAGAAGAAGTAACAGGAGACTCAAGAGAAGGTGAAGGGGGATCACAAGAGGGAGAAATGTTGTCAATATCAAAGTCAAGAGGAGAAGAGCAGTCAACAAACATGGGAATAAAAGAATCAGATGTTTTGTATGGAAGAGTTTCAAAAGGGAATATATGTTCATGGAAAATCACATCCCTAGAGTAAAAGATTTTGTGAGAAGAAAGGTCATACACTTTGTAAGCTTTCTTACCATAAGGATATCCTAGGAAAATACATTTGCTTGCCCTTGGTGAAAACTTATCCCTTTGAGAAACCAAGGTAGATGCATAGCAAAGACACCCAATGACTCGAAGATGGTTGTAGGAAGGAGGTTGTTTAAGAAGCATTTCATAAGGAGTTTTAAAGGCAAGGACAGCAGTGGGAGTTCTATTTATGAGATATGTGGCAGCTAGAACACAGTCACCCCAAAATTTAATGGGTAAATGTGCTTGAAATCTAATTGCTCTAGCAACATTGAGAAGGTGCCTGTGTTTCCTCTCAGCCCTTCCATTCTGCTGAGGAGTCTCAACACAGGTGCTTTGTTGTTCTATTCCATGAGAAGAAAGAAGAGTGGTCATGGCACCATTGAAAAATTCTGATCCATTATCAGACCTTACAGATTTGACAGTGGTCTGAAATTGATTTGAGACCATTTTGATAAAATTATCAACATAAGCACAAACTTGAGATTTGGAATGCATAAGAAACACCCAAGTAGTTCTGGAAAAATCATCTACTATGGTCAAGAAGGAAGTGAAGCCATTATAGGTATGATGCCTACAAGGTCCCCACATGTCACAATGTAAGAGAGCAAAAGGAACAGAAGCATGACTAGTGCTTAAAGAGAAATGACATTTACATTGTTTGGCTAAATGACAAGGATCACACACAAAGTCTGAACTATTAGTGAGATTACAAGGAAGATTGAAGTGTTTAAGAGAGGACAAAGGTACATGACCCAATCTATGGTGCCAAAGCTTTACAGAATTAGCTTTGGAGAGAACAACATTATTTGAATTGATCTGAACATTAAGACTAGAATCAGAAATGGAAGTAACAAGTTTATACAGGCCTCTATCTAGTTTACCAATCCCCATCAGTGTCTTGCAAACAGATCCCTGTATGAGACAGTAAGTAGGAAAGAGAGTTAAAGTACACTTACTGTCATGAGTGAGTTTATGAGCAGAGATCAAATTAAAGGTGAAAATAGGAACAAACAAAACATTCTGTAGGACCAAGTGTTTGGATAAAACAACAGTGCCTTTGTGAGTGATATTGGTGGACTGACCATTAGGTAACAGAAGTGTGGAGTGAAAGACAATTGGATTACGAAGAAGAGATAATGAGCATACTATATGGTAAGTTGCTCCTGAGTATATGATCCAGGTGTTGCTGTTAATAGAATGCAAATAGGTGGATGCACTTATGCTTGACATGGAATAGGTAATACCTGCAAATTGAGATGAAGGAGATGTATGATGGTCATCCTGAGAAAGCATGTTAGCCAGTTGATCATATTTTGCCCTTGTCATAGTAACAGTATTTGCTGTAATGCCAGAAGTTTCTGTAGGACTGATTTCTTCCTTAGTAACAGCAGCATTAGATCTAGTACTATAGCTCTTGTTCTTCAAATTCTTAGGCATTTTGGCTGGATCAGGTTTCACACCATACAATTTGTGCCAGTCAGGGAACCCAAGAATGAAGAAACAGCTGTCTTTTATGTGTCCAATTCCCCCACAGTGATTGCAGTTCAAGTCACTCTTGATTTGCTGTCTTTTGTAGCCAGGTCCACTGTTGTTGGAACTGTTGCTGTTGCTGTTGCTATAGCTGTTTGACTTCTTGACATACAGAGCAGTAGAGCTATCACTCAAAGCAGGTAAGGAGGTGATTGATGAACACTCCCTAATTTTCTCATCTTGCACTAAGAGAGACAAGACAGTACTGATAGTAGGTAAAGGAGACATGGTGAGAATAGTACTTCTGACACCAGACAAGTTATCATTTAGTCCTATCAAAAATTGAGTGACCTTGTGCATATTAACATATTCCTCAATTTTCTGATCTGCTCCACAATCACAAGCACAAACACATATAGGCATGTTGTTTACTTCCTCAAATTCATCCCAAACTGATCTGAATTTTGTAAAATAATCAGAAACATTCATTCCTCCTTGTTGAAGCATAAGCATCTCCTTCTTGATTTGAAACACTAAAGGAGCATTTCCCTGTGTAAATCTGCACTCAAGATCCTCCCAAATTTCTTGTGCAGTCTTCAAATAAACCAAACTCATTGATATATCAGAAGAAACAGCATTCAACAACCATGATATAACCATATCATTACATCGCTGCCAATGAGTGATGTATTTAGACTGAATTTTAGGTTTCTTATGTTGTCCAGTAACTAAACCTAATTTCAGTTTGGAAGATAGAGCTATCATCATTGCTCTCTTCCACTGACTGTAGTTTGTATTGGTGAGTTTTTGAGTGACAAGGATCATACCTGGATGATCATTGGGATGTAGATACAGTGGATGCGAAGGAGACAAAATCAAGGTTACCTCTGTCAGTTCATATTCATCAACTTGATCTTCGCCTTGAACACGAGCTCCAGAATCATTTGATTGAGATTCGTCTGTCGGCATTTGAGTATTTGCAGATTGGATTTGAAGAATTTGACAATGAGAGAAGCAATTGATCGAAGAAAATCGTCAATTGAAAACTTCAATTTGTTGTTTTCGATTTAGGAAAATCGATCCTACGCGCGGAAGCAATGCTCTGATACCATGATACAATTTGTATCATGGATCATGATGAGGATTGGATAGAGAGAGAGAGAGAAAATCTATGAACAAGAGAGAGAGAATTGAGTTTGTATCTGTAAATCGTATATTGAATTCATAGTTGTTACAAGAGAGTCTTACATGTATTTATATTGCTGGTCCTCTAATCTGATTGGCTAAACACAAACTAACTAACTGACTTTGTAACAAACTAACAACCAAACTAACTAACTGACTTTGTAACAAACTAACAACTTATTGATACAAAGACATAACTACCCTTGTAGATATATGACACTCACTTCATTGTCCTTGAGTGAGTGTATCTTTATCAGTATCATGGTGTTTCTTAATTATAGGAAGAAAAATGTACAAAAGTGAAGAAGTGAAATAATTTGAGGATGTTAGAAAATTTGGAAATTGCGGCCGACAAAACAAAAGGCATGCGATAAGATCTAATCTTAAAGTAGAAGAAAGAAAAGAAAATACGTAGCCGTTTGATGAGCTAAAAGCCGGTAACCGTTGCAACTGAATTCTCTATTCCTCGGAACCATATCTGTAGGTTCGTGGTTAATGGGTTTTGTGTTTGTTGTACACCTCCCTCAGTTTCATTTATATTAGCCACTTTTGATTTTTGTAAGTCAACACAGAATGAAATTTAACCAAACATTAATATCAATTTAATCATTCTAGTAAAATTTTAAAAATTGTTATTGATAAATATTAAGTGATTTATCAATATCAATTTTTAAAATTTCATTATCATAACTAAATTGATATTTATATTTGGTCAAAGTTTATTTGTGTTGACTGAAAAAATAAATAAATCAAAAGTGCCAATATAAATGAGACTGAGGGAGGGAGTATTGAATAATTGTGATGGAAGGAACACCGTCACCTAAGATTTGACTTGGAAATTAAAAGTTATATTATTTTGAGATTAAATTCAAAATTCATTACTGTTTACATTCAAATGCATAAGATCGGACTTTCCAGTTGTCACGTTAAGAGATTTCTAGGTGTTTCTAGGAGGAGATCAAACTTCCAAAGCATGTGGTTGAAGTAAGTAATTTTGTCCTCATAAAATTTATTTATTGGCAAAGTATAGATAGTGTTTTTTTTTTTTTCAATAAAATTTATATAATTACAAAAAAGTCATTACTTACTTAATATACTTGTTTTATTAATAGTATTTTGGACAATTATATCCTTTAACTCCATATTTGGTGACCCATTCTCATTGGTTTCATATTAGTTTTTTAATAAGCGTGTTAAGACAAACTAACAATCTTAAATCGCACCGGAGGGAGTATAAAATTACTCTTTTGATAATGAGGCTAGAAACAACGTGTCAGTCCTAGCTAGTCCAGCAGTAAACAGGGCCGTTCTTAGCTTTTTTGGGGCCCTGAGCAAGGTCCAATGAAGGGCCCTTTCTCTTTTTGAAACAGATGAACGGCCTTTTATAATTTTTTTTTCTCTCCTTCAAAACTCCTGTTTTTTACTAGCAGAATTATTTTTTTGAGTTAACTTGTACTTTGAATTTGTATTTAAGTATAAAATAATTGTAAGATCAAATGATTGAAGTTAACATAATAACATAAATTAAAAGTTATAATCAAACCTATAAATCATAAAAAATAGTAAGAAAATATATAAAACCCAGTAAAATTATAAAAGGAAAAAAATATGTACAACAAAAACATGATGAAAAAATATATATACATATAACGTCCCAAAATTTGCAAAAGAACATATTAAATAAATATATAAAAGTGTCTTAAAAACTCTTGCAAAAGATAAGATTACATTATGCTCACCAAAAATAAAATAATATAATAAGAATATGAGGATTAAAAAAATTACTCCAAAGAAGATTATACATATCTATGTCTTACAAAGATGTTTTCATTTCTACTTAAATTTGTCACAAGAAAAAAATAATTTTCTATGAGTTATTAAAATAAGGGAATATGAAGGCCCCAAAAGTATTAGGGCTCAAATATAATATGAATGAGGGAATATAAAGGCCCCAAAAGTTATATATGTAGTTGTCCTTGGTTGATTTTTTTTCTCAAATAAAATAGGCCTTTTTTGTGTATTTTTTTTTCTTGGGGCCTCTTTTGCTTAAAAACGAACTAATAAAATGTGTCAGCTGATTTTCTTTTATTTCTTTAAGAAAGAATTAGTGATAATTTTTTTTCTTCATAATAAAGATATATATATATATATATATATATATATATATACATATACATATACATACACACACACACACACACACACACACACACACACACACACACACACACATATATATATATATATATATATATATATATACATACATGCTATAAAATTTTTGGGCCCCTCCCTCGGCAAGGGCCCTGGGCGGGCGCCCCACATGCCCCCCCTTGGGCCGGCCCTGACAGTAAACATAATCCAGTTAATCAATTCAATATGAAATAGACTAATATAAGTAAAAGGAGGTCTCCACGAAGACACTCTGGTGTGAAAGTAAGTTATAAGTTTTACGGTGAAGTCAACTGACATTAGTTTGACTCGAAGATTCAGTTACCTTAATCTAACGAAAGGTGATTGATCAGAGAGCAGATCTCTTGTGCCCCTCCATGTGCCCATCCCTGCGCCCCTCTAATCTGGACCGTTTACAATATCAACATAAACGGTTTAAATTAGAGGGGCACAGAGAGGGGCACATGGAGGGGCACAGGAGATCTGGCCCCGATTGATCAATGCTTATAGTGAATTATGATGGATTGACCATAACAGGGTAAATATTATGCTACTTTGAATTTGAAGTGAATACAGAACATATTTACCAACTACTTACGAAAAATTTGATGTGAACACTTTTTTGTGTGACATCACTCAAATAGCAGTCTTGCCAATCTGTCCAATAAAAATAATACTCCCTATGTCCCAGAAATATTATTTTATTTGATTTTTTATAGTCAACAAAAATGAACTTTGATCAAATATTGGTGTCAATCTAATCATCATAATAAAATTCTAAAATGTGTTATTGATAAATTACTTAATGATTATGTTGGAACAATATTATACCCCTGAATGCCACACTCATATTTAGTAAAAGATTGAGGAAGAGATGAAGCGGAAGCGTTAGGAATATACCTGTTGAATCCATAGCAATAACTTGAAGGGAGAACTTAAGATGAAGAAGAGTGTGTAGGGAGATGATCTTCTAAATGATAATGTCTTCTTTAAATTTCTCAATTTCTTCTAGGCAAAAACGAAGAGAGTATTTAGAGAGAAAGCAAGAATATGTAGTTGTCATTAAGGGTTGATGGAAGACCCTTTATATAGTAGACTTGGTGACATTTCATTTAGGGACCATACCTATTCATTTCTTAAGCAATGTTGATTTACCATTTTGCTCATCATAAATAGGTAAATAACATTTCAGGGATTCTACACATTGCTTAGGTTTGACTATACTTTACATTAATGTTATAGTCATGATTTTATTAATGGAAGTCCAAATAACTTGTATTGCAAGCCATGTTCTAACAATCTCCCACTTGGGTTGCAAAACTAAGTTCTTCCTTTTAAATCATAAGTATAACATAAATGACAACCCTTATGTGCACTTTGTTGTCATCTATAACAATCTCGTCCATTAGCCATATAAGTATAGGACTAAAGGGGCATTCGTTGTAATTGATTCGCAACTAAACCCACTATAATCACATATACAAATTCTAACTAAATGACATAGATCAAAAGTATAGATGTGTAGCATGGAACTTAATGAATATATATAAACATATTCTCCAACTAGTCCAACTTTAACCAAATGAGATCAAACTTTAATAATTAATAGAACAATAAATGAAAAACAACACAAACTCCCACTATATTTAAATGTTATCAAAAGTTGTTACACCCATATGAGTAACATGCTCGTGAAACACTAAAGGTGATAACGCCTTAGTAAACGGATCCGCTAACATAGAGTTTGTACCAATAAGTTGTATTTCTATTTGTTCCTTTTGTACCCTCTCTCTTACAACAAGAAATTTAATGTCAATGTGTTTAGACTTTGACGAGCTCTTGTTATTGTTGGAGTACAAGACCGCTGCCCTATTGTCACAATATAGCTTAATAGGTCTTTCGACGCTATCGACAATACGTAGTCCCTTAGTGAATTTACGCAGCTATATAGCTTGATTGGATGCCTCGAAACAAGCAACGAACTCGGCTTCCATGGTGGAGGAAGTAACGAGTGTCTGTTTGGCACTTCTCCAAGAAATTGCTCCACCGGCTAATGTAAAGACATACCCAGACGTTGATTTACGGCTGTCTTGGCATCCAGCAAAGTCGGAATCGGAATACCCAACGATCTCAAAATGATCCGACTTTGAATATGTAAGCATGTAGTCCTTTATGTTTTGTAAGTACCGCATCACTCTTTTGGCTGCGACCCAATGTTCTCTCCCCGGATTGCTTTGATATCTACCAAGCATCCCAACAATAAAAGCTAAGTCTGGACGAGTACAGACTTGAGCATACATTAAGCTTCCTACTGCTGATGCATAAGGGATATTTTCCATATACTTGGTTTCAAAATTGTTTTTGGGACATTGATCGAGACTGAATTTATCTCCTTTAGAGACAGGGGTGTCATGTGGTTTACAGTTTTGCATGCTAAACCTTTGTAATACCTTCTCTATATAGGCCTTTTGTGATAATCCTAAAGTACCTCGTGAGCGATCACGGTGTATTTGGATTCCTAATATAAAAGATGCCTCACCAAGATCTTTCATTTCAAATTTGTTTGAAAGAAATTTCTTAGTTTCTTTTAGAAGGTTTATATCATTACTAGCTAGCAAAATATCATCCACATATAAGACTAAGAATATAAACGTACTCCCACTGAACTTATGGTACAATCTTCACCAATATTCATTTCAAAGCCAAATGAAAGAATTACTTGGTTAAATTTGAGATACCATTGACGGGAAGCTTGCTTGAGCCCATAAATGGATTTCTTAAGTTTACAAACTAAATGATTAGTTTGTTCCAAATCATCCACCATTTTTGGTTTCTTCATATAGATGGTTTCCTCAATGTCTCCATTGAGAAAAGCTGTCTTAACATCCATTTGATGAAGCTCAAGGTCATAATGTGCTACTAATGCCATAATGATCCTAAAGGAGTTTTCAGAAGATACCGAAGAGAATGTTTCTTTGTAATCAATACCTTCCTTTTGAGTGAAACCTTTAGCAACAAGATGAGCCTTATGTCTCTCCACATTACCTTGTGAATCCCTTTTGGTTTTAAATATCCATTTACAACCGATAGGTTTCACATCCTTCGGTAATGGGACAAGATCCCAAACGTCGTTGTCTTTCATAGATTTCAACTCTTCATTAATGGCATTGATCCACTTATGAGAATTAGGACTATTAATGGCTTGATGGAAGGTGAGAGGCTTATCTCCCACTAAACCTAAGTGTCCTTCATTCTCGGCTAGATACACCTCATAATCATCCGAGATGGCACTTCTTCTTACTCTATTTGATCTTCTTAAAGGCACCGGTTCTTCCTCATTTTGAGGTTGTTGAATTTCCTCATTTTGATCTACATTTTCATGTTGTTCAATATTTATAGGGGAATCAATATTTTGAATTTGTTCCCCTTGAATTTCAGGTACAAGTACTTGATTTTCAATTGGAACTACTAAGGGAAGAGGTATAGAAATAGATTCCTCCTCTTCCTTAAATTCAAAATTATTATTCCTGATTTCCCCTCTAAACTCAACATCCTCAAAGAACCTAGCATTTCCCGTTTCAAAAAACGTTCTAGATTTCGGGTTGTAAAATTTATAGGCCCTTGATCACTCGGCATACCCTACAAAGTAGCAACTAACTGTCTTAGCGTCCAGTTTTCCTTCGTTAGGCCTATAAGGCCTAGCTTCTGCTGGACAACCCCAAACATGAAGATGATTTAAGGACGGTTTCTTATTCGTCCATAATTCATAATGGATTTTATTGTTAGTAGCCTTAGAGGGAGCCCTATTGAGAAGATAAATTGCGGTTTTTAAAGCATCGCCCCATAATGAGTGAGGTAAAGAAGTATTAGAAACCATACTTCTTACCATTTCCTGAAGGGTTCTATTACGTCTCTCAGCTACACCATTCATGCTAGGCGAATCCGGTATAGTGTAGTGAGGGACAATCCCACACTCTTCTAAGTATCGAGCAAAAGGACCCGGACGTTGTTCTCCCGAACCGTCATTCCGACCATAGTATTCACCAACACGATCGGATCTAACGTTCTTAATAGTCTTACCTAGTTGGTTTTCAACTTCGGCCTTAAAAGACTTGAAAACGTCCAATGATTGAGACTTTTCATGAAGTAAATAAATGTATCCATATCGAGAGTAGTCGTCTATGAACGTAATAAAGTATTGTTGACCATTCCAAGAAGGAGTAGGAAATGGCCCACAAATATCCGTATGTATTAGTTCTAAGACGCTTGATGCTCTCGAGGATACTTTTCTTTTCGAGTTTGTAAACTTTCCTTTTAGGCATTCAATGCAAAAGTCCTTTTCAGGAACATCAAGTTTATTTATGATTCCTTCTGACACAAGCTTATCAATTCTCCTTTTGGAGATATGACCCAAACGCCTATGCCATAAGGTATAAGAATTTTCACTTGAAAACTTTCGCTTCTTAGATTTAGTTTCATTATTATGGGACTCATTGATTGTTTGAGTAGTGTTAAGCAAATAAAGATTATCACTACTCGATAAAGTACTAGTACCAACAATAATGGAATTGAAATATAAATCACATCTATTATTACCAAATGAACAAGAGTAACCCTCTTTGTCCAAAACAGTGATATATATTAAATTCCTTCTAAACGAAGGTACAATAAAAGTATTATTTAATACAAAATAATATCCTGTACTTAACAACAATCTAAAGGTTCCAATGCCTATGACTTCTACCGGGTTCTCAGCTCCCATATAGATGAATCTTTCATCCTCGCTAGGTCTTCGGTAATTCAGGCAACCCTGCATAGACATACTAATGTGAGTTGTTGCACCAGAATCCAACCACCATGTATATGAAGGAATTGAAACTAAATTAGCCTCAGTACAAACAAGACCAAATGACATACCTTTCTTAGGACGCCAAGCGTGATACTTAGGGCAGTCATACTTCATGTGCGTAGGGTCCTTGCAAAAGAAGCACTTCTTTTCCTTACGATCATCAGATGATCCTTTAGGCTTCTTATTGCTTGTTACCGCAATTTCCTTCCCTCTTCTCTTAGTCCCATGAGAAGAGGTGGATGCTAAATGAGCACCTTCAATTTTAGGTTGCTTCAACCTATCTTCCTCTTGAGTCACATGTGAGATTAATTCATTAATATCCCACTTGTCTTTCTGACAATTATAGGTCACCTCAAAGTGACCAAACTGAGGAGGAAGAGAAATCAACACTAAATGGACGAGAAGATCTTCCGATATCTCTAACTTAAGTCCTTTTAGTTTAGTTGATAAGTGAAGCATTTCTAAAATATACTCCCTTAAGTTCCCGGTACCCTTGTACTTCATGGAAACAAGCTTTCTTAAACAAGAACTTGTTTCCGACTTTTCGCTTTTGGCAAAGCGCCGTTCAAGGGTCTCAAGAAAGGTTTTAGCATCAACGTCCTCGGGGACACTGTTAAGAAATGCCTCCGGGACGACATTTTTCATGATCATAAGACTTACGCGATTAGAGCGTTTCCACTTCTCAGAGTTCAAGCGGTCCTCAGCGGTGCTATCTTCACTAAGAGGAAGAGGAATAGGCTCCCTAAATGCGAGGTCTATGTCCATGCAGCCCAAGACCATAGTTATTTTATTTTTCCAAGTTTTAAAGTTTGTCCCATTAAGCATCGGAATAGAACTCATCGCAACAGTTATGGAAGAAGCATTAAGTAAATCTGTTTGGAGTTGAGAACAAAAGAATGAATACAAAACAATAATAAGTAACTACATTATGAATTAAAAGATTAATTATATCAAATGAAATCCATCAATAAGCAATTAACATGACATCAAAACTAATCTTTGGATTGCGAATTGACTCATAAATAATTACTTTAGATGACAAGTAATTTGAACAATATTTGATTAAATGCTTAATATTCCTTTGGGTAGTCTTAAGCATTTAATAAAATTACTAAATGTTTATTTTATATGTCATCTCATGAATGCTTAAGACTTTCTTAGTACGTGGCGTTGTTCAACCTTAGTCGTTCCACCAATCCGTTCGGATGGTTAAGGAGACCAGTCAAGGTTTCCAGCCTGATATACCATCGTTAGTCAAATGTCAAGATCTTCTTTGGAAAATTCAAGTCATTCATATCTTAAACATTCAACACTTTAATAATTTTGCATTTAAATAACGTTAATCACTTAGGTGATAATATTATTTAAATAATGAATAAAATTATTTAAGCATATAATTAATCCAAGCTTTAAGGTTTGAAAAATGAATGTTTTTGTTCAAGAGAAAACAACAAAATAGTGCAGAAACTTTAAAAAAAAATAATATGTTTTCACGGTGCAGATAGCACGACCGTGCTAAATAACAGACACGACCGTGACAAACGAACCGGTTCGACCGGATTAAACAACACACCCGTCCGGACCAGCACCACTGTACACACCGGTTCAAGGTAATAGAGGCGCACGGCCGTGCAAGAGCACGACCGTGCCATACAATCTGCACTTCTGAATTTTTGTCTAAATTTTCCTCAAAATCAAATGAATTGCAAGTAGATCCGCATGGTATATACTTAAAACATAAAACCATGTTATTTAGGATAATCTTGCTTTTAAAAAAATAATGGAATCAAGTGAGTAGATCCACATGGTATGCACAAAAAATAAAATAAAAATATAAACCATGTTATGAAGGGATAGTCTCACTTAAACCTTTTAATGAACAAAACTTTCAAACCATTTTTCTTAATTTTAGATGAAGATCATTAGTACTTTATAAGAGTCCCTAATCAACATCATAACCTTATGATTCAACAGGGAAAATGAATCAAAGTAAAGCATGAAAGCTTTCTTTAAAGAACTCAACTCAAACTAAAATTGAGCGGGGCTCTGATACCAATTGTTGGAACAATATTATACCCCTGAATGCCACACTCATTTCTTAAGCAATGTTGATTTACCATTTTGCCCATCATAAATAGGTAAATAACATTTCAGGGATTCTACACATTGCTTAGGTTCATACTTTACATTAATGTTATAGTCATGATTTTATTAATGGAAGTCCAAATAACTTGTATTGCAAGCCATGTTCTAACAGATTAATCAATTACAACTTTTAGAATTTCACTAGAATGATTAGATCGACACTAATGTTTGGTCAAACTTCATTTTTGTTGACTATAAATAGTCAAAATGAGACTATCTTTCTGGGAAAGAGGGAGTACGATTTTTAACAGAAACAACATTTATATTAATAATTGGTGGGAGCATATTAATTTGATTATTTGTTGTGGAAGCATTTAAATTCCTCTGTAGTCTAGTATACTCAATAGGTCACAAGTATAAGCAAAAGTAACTAAAATCACACTTATTAAGAAAGTAGTTAAATTTAGTTCATAGTCTTGATTTTATAATAAAAATATATTAAAATTACTTATATATCCTCATATTAAATGTGTAATAAATGTACACATGTATTTGAAAATGAATAATTAATTAGGAGTATTTTTGGTAAAAGAGTATTGAACACAATTACATTTAATGAGTTTTGTATTGAAACCCAACTTTTTTGCTTATATTTAAGTCCAAAAAAAGCCTAACTTTTTTGCTTATATTGTGTCCGGAGGGAGTACTCCCTCCGACCCAGACTAAGGTTCTTACTTTCCTTTTTGGTTTGTCCCGGATTAAGGTTCTTAGTTGCTTTATTACCTAAAATGGACAATGAGACCCACTTGTCATTCTCACAATAAAAACTTTCTACCCACTTTCCCTCTCCTACTTTCTCATACTTTACTTTTCATACTCATAATAACATTTACTTTTTCTTAATCTCCGTGTAAAGTCAAACTAAGAACCTTAGTCTGGGACAGAGGGAGTACTGTATTTATCTTCAAAGTTGCAAATTATTAATAAAGAAAAACGTATGTCTTCTCTTGAGTTAGAATTGTTTTTGTTGGGTTAATGTCTTTGAATTTGGGACGCCAAGTTAATGGATTAAACAACAGTGAAAATCTCGCAATTCTTAGGCAGAGTAGAGCTAGGTCCGGGCGCATCAGGAACAAGACCCGGGCGGACTAAAGGGGGTCCGGGCGCGCTAGACTCAAGACCCGGGCGGACCTAGGCAATGAGGCGAATCGGAAATCTTACGTCGGAAATTAGCTTTTGGGAAAAGGTGAGGATCCGGGCGGACCAAGTTAGACACCCGGGCGGACCATAGACCAAATTGCAGCAGGATTTCAGACGAAGTGCAGTTCCGCAAAAGGGAAGGTTTTCAAGTCAGTTTCGTACTAGAATTCCAAGTTCCTATCAGACTTTGAGATAGACTTTACTGGTATAAATAGAGGCCATTAGTTTAGATCAAAGTAAGTTGTTTTGTCTCAGATAAATCATTAGAGTGCTCAGAGAAGGTCTGTAATTCTACAGTTACACATTCAGGAATTAGTGTGATCTTTGTAGTAGTTTCCAGATTGGTAATAATATTCTCTCCCCTCCTCGTGACGTAGCCAAGTTGGTGAACCACGTAAATCTGTGTTCTTGTGGTTGCTTGCTTTACTTATCAAGTCTTGTTATTGCTCTAACAGTTTTAGTCAAGCAAACTATCATGAAAGTACACATTAGAAAAATAAAATACACCAATGGCCTTCTGGCCTAGTGGTATCGGGTGGGTGAGTAAGGGTTTTCCTTGAAGGGGAGGTCCTAGGTTCGATTCTCCTTTGGGAGAATTAATTTGTGAAGAACCCATAGTTCCTTAACCCCATAGCGGTTGGCTGTGCAGCTTTAGATAAGACTTTAATAGATTCCATAGGAATTTGTAAACGATGACATATTATTGTTCAAAAAAAAAAAAAAAAACGGTTTTGACAAAGACTGCGAAAATACTTCTAACTTAATTGCTCAAAAAAAAAAAAAAAAAACAACAACAACTTGAAACTTAAATTCTAATAGGAAATGATGGAACATAAACAATGTACTAAAGACAGATAGGGCCGTTTTGAAAGGCAACCTCACCCGAAAAGAATGGCGGAAGTTAAGGCCGGTGGGAATGGGTTCCGTCTGTAAAAGGGGAATATGCTACTTGGAAAGCAACCTACGAGAAATTTTTGGGAGAAACTAGTTTTTCCATAAGTTATAAAAAGTCCTGTTTTTATAGGGGTTAAAGTTTAAGGTTTAGGGTTTAAGGTTCAGGGTTTAGGCCTTTTAGGGTTTAAGAAAGGTTAAAAAACATGACTTTTTATAACTTATGGAGGAACTAGTTTCCCCCAAAACCAACTCGCAACCTACCATCTTCTCGGAGCTTAAGTGCTTAACCAGTAATACTCTTTATTAGCACTCCCTTTACTCCAAAATAAAGGTGAGTTTGGAAGTGCTTTTTTTAAGCTTATGATCACTTTCAGAGATCAAAAATCATTTTTTTTTTTTTTGATGTTTGGATGTCAAAACTGATTCTAAAATTAAGCTATCAAAACGCAGAAAATTGCGTTTTGACAGAAACAACTATGACCCAACTTTTGTTAAAAGTGATTCTAAAAAGTTATTTTCGTATAATATTTTACATTGACAATCTTCATTATATATATGCATTTACTATATTCATATGTACTGTATAAAGTAAGAGATATTTTTGAAATTTATCTTTCATAATCAATTTCGGATATATGGTATCCAAACATATTCATAGTTGATAAATTAATGATAAGATAATCATTTATACTATATTCACTTTTAACGAATCACTTTCTAAGAATAAGAAGCAATCCCAAACTCACTCATACTAAATAAATACTGTCGCTTTTGAACAATTTTCAATCTGAAAAAAATTATCACTTTTGAGTGAAAATAATATAAATTTTATTTTTACTCTTGCTTTGATATTTGTTGCATTGTATTAATTGTTTTATTGTGTGAAGTAATTTATGTGAGAGAGATATTTAGCGAGTTACATATTTGATAGTGTTTTGGTGAAAAAGCAATAAAGTTTAAATAGAGAAAAAGAAAGTGTTTGAATCGAGTTTAGGAGGGTACAATGAAGCATAAATAATTGGATTATGAAAATGGTGAATATAACACAATCATGTAACGAGGAAAATCCTTTGAGAAAATAATTTCTTAGGGATAAACCTCGGGAGGTTATTATGAGCACATGCCTTCTCGAACGGTTGTATTAATGATAGATTGTGTTTACAAGTTCCGAGCTATGGAGAGATTACAAAGAAGACTGCCGAGTGAATGTGTGTGTTGTGTTCCGTCCATAGCCATTTAAATAAAAGAAAAAGATAAGAAAATCAAAGCTAACTAAATCCCTAAAATCTCGGGATGTTATCTACTTATCAACAAACTTGGTTTGACTTGGTCTCTTCAATCCGTTGAGGTGAGTCATTTGTGCACGTTTTTTGTCCCGCATAAATAACTTACACATATATAAGTAAATACTTAATAATTAACTTACCCGTAATATTTATCAGGGACCAAGAGTCCAAGATGTCTGCATGTTGACGTGTGAGTAAGATGTCGACGTTTGAAATTTTACCCATAACAATTGCCCCCAAACTTATCCTTTAAGGAAGATAAAAAGGTAAGTTTCTAATTTCAAAAAACTTTGCATCTGACGGTTGGCTGGCACTTGATTAGACGTGTGAGGCTAAATAGAATTCCTAAGTGATAGGGGTGTCAGTGGTTCGGTCCAAACCGCAGTTTGAGACCGAACCGAACTAAACCATACGGTTTGGTTCTATTTTTAAGCATAAGTAGTTCGGTTCGGTCTCAAAAATTGGTAAACCGCGTGGTTCAGTTTGGTTTGTGCTCTGACCCCTCCAGACCAAACCAGACCGAACCAAACCAAACCGTCAGACCGAACCGCCAGACCAAACCACCAGACCAAACCGCCAGACCACATATATTAGTCATATATTTGTATGTTAAGTAACATTCACCTTTAAATTATTAAAATAATTTACATTACATTACATCATTCTTAACTCTCGTATTGCATCTTATTCAATATTCATTTCATCAAATGTTATATTCATTGAGGCACAGTTGATGAGTGGGTTTTTACTCATTTAATTATATACTTTTAAGCTTAATTATTGCTTTGTTCTCAAGCTTTTGTTATTTGATTTGTATTTTTGTGTCTTTGTTGTGTAGGGTGATTATGTGCTTAAGTTACAAGAAAACGGAGAAAAAGAGGTCAAAAGGAGCAATTTTATGAAGGCCAGGGCTGCTGTGAAAAATCTGCTGAAATCTAGGGATCAAACTGCAATTTTTGAAAGTTCAGGGACTGTTCTAGAATTTTTGAAATCCTGATGACAAATGGAAACTATCAAATTATGAGGGACCTTTTAGGAATTTTGGATTACAGCCCAAAACAACTCCAAGTTGAAGACGGAATTTAGTTTCATAATTCATTATGATATCTTTTGATTATTTTATTTAGTTTAGGATTTTTTTATTAGTTTCCTTTTTCTTTTACAATTCTTTTTCCTTTTAGATTTAGGTTAGTTTTCTTCCTATAAATACTAGATTAGTTTTCTTTTATTTTTTTATCAAACAATGCAGCTAGTAAATATTTGTAATGGTTGCAAGGTTGGAGGTAACTTTTATCTTTTTATTTAATTGAGGTATTTTTCTTTTCATCTTTTAATTCTATTCATAATTTTACTTGTGCTATCCTAAATTGATTGCTAGAGTTTATAGACTTGATCAACCTGTTTATCCTTGTCAATTGATTTATGCTAGAATTTTCTATGACTGTGCCAGTGTAGAAATTCATAAGTTACATCTTTACGATTTATGCATGTGCCATGGTAAATTGTGAAGTGGGTAAAATTAAACGATTATCTATATGAAATAATTGTAGAAGCGTTTTTGATCTTTGTTTCTTAAATCACTAAAGCAATTAATTTTAGATCTAGACTGTGCAGTTAGATTTGATTATTGATTAGGGTTTCTAGTGAGTGTGCCACTGCTAGTAACTAATCTGAAAGAAGAAAACAGAGATTGAAATAAATCTCGTGATCAAGTGAATAGGGTGAAAAGTGAAAAGATGTACCAATGATATTTGAATTAAAGACGAAGATATTTTTTAATTTTGCTATTCCTATCATTTATATGCTTGCTCATGTTGATCACCTATCTTTTTATTTGTCATTAGTTATTTTTATTATGTTTATATAGTAAATAACTCTGAATTAATCCAAGTCCTTGTGGATCGACCTTGTGTTTTCATATTGCAATAACATATAGCTCATGCACTTGCGAGGTATTATAATTTTGTCTATCAAATTTTGGCGCCGTTGCGGGACTTGCGCTTTAATTCTAGTTATTTAATTATCTATCTAGTTAGTGTTTTGTGTCACTCGAAAGAGTCTCCTTGAGTTTGTGGGTTTATAGAGGAGTGTAAATAGTGTCACCCTCCAAAAAGATTTTTGTTTTTTTAGTTAGTTTTAAAGTGCCTCCAATTTTTGTAAACTTACAATTTATTTTATTCTTAATTTTAGTTTTTTTTTTTTTTATCAATAGATATTATGCTTGTGGGTAGTTTTTTTTCTTATTGCAGGGTGAACAATATGGAGGAGCGGATGGACCAAACTGAAAGCAAAAAGAAGTGAGAGGAATCAAGTGCACGCATAAAGCGTTTTGAACTACAGAGGGCACGAGGGAGAGTCAGTATCCAAGAAAAAAATAAAAAATAAAAATAAAAATGAATAAGGGTGTGTCCAATTCCTCATTTAGACGCAGAAAGCCCTAGCTCAAATTCTCTCCCGTCGTCGGTCATTATCCAGCTTCAATTGCCGAACCACCTCCACCTCCGATTCACCATAAATAGCCGACAACTGCCATCCTCCGCCGCCGCACCTAATCTGAAATCCCCTGTTCGACCTAAAAATTCCGTCCCGAATTGAAATTCAAGCCCTCGCCCCTATAAACTGGTTGGCCTCACATCTCTTCCTATCTTACGCACTTGCCACCCCACCGTCGATTGGACCTTTATCTCGGCGGCTCCATACCAGAACTCCGGCCATCGGACTAGCACTAATTCTTGCATGAATCTCTGGCCAACTCCGAAAACGCTTCTCAATTCATCCACTCCGTCATACTTAAAATCCTGGCCTATGAATCAAACTGCAATGTGGTGATCAAATTGAGGTAACCTGCTATGATTTTTTTTGTCATTCTCATTCTAATTTGATTAGACTAAACTACTTTACTCATGATAGATAGATTTGCTATTGTTGTGAGAAAGTTTGGGTGGATACTGCGAATGTTATATATGGGGCATTGCATTTTTTTCGAATTGTTGGGGTCATCTGATATATTTTGGAGAATTCATAATCACCCATATTTTGTGTTCTTGCCCGTCTTACTTAGTGTTCACAATGTGGACATTGTTTTGTTTAAGTTTGGGGGTGGGGTGCATTGTCAGTCTTAAAAAAAAAATGTTTACTTATTTTCTTTGTCGGGTTCGAACTACGGTGACCTGAGCCCCTTATAGTCCTAAGGGGAACGTAGGCAGCTATGCGCGGTCAAAATTTTTGTTTATTGCAAAAAAAAGAAAAGAAAAAAAGTTTTTGTTCAAGTCTTGTTGTGTGACTTGGCTTTTGTCCATGATAGTACAAATGATTTATGCATGCTTAAGTTGAGTTCTTTAATGCTAGAGGTGGCCAAACGGTTTAAAACCGCCGTTTTCGGTTTTAACCGGCGGTTACGGTTTTTGGTTTGTTCTAACCGGAACCTAACCGGGTAACCGCGGTCTCCGGTTACGGTTTGCCGGTTAACCGGTTTAACCGGTTACTTTTTTTTTTTTTTTTTTTTATAAACAAACAGTTTACCATTTTTTTAAAAAAAAAAATAAAAAACAAAAACACAATTCATTTTTTTAACAGTTTATTTAACATTTTTTTAACTGTTTTTTTAAAACTCGTTACCTTTTTAAAAAACTAACAGAAACAGTCAAGAATCTAACCGAAACTGTTAAAAAACTAACTGAAACTGTCAAAAAAATGACTGAAATTCTAAATAACACAATTTTTTAAGTAAAAAAAGGGACGGTACCCTTAAATTTTATTAATTAATTTAAAATTACAATGAGGGGGACAAACCAATCCTTGCCCTTTTATAATTTAAGGGAGGAAAAAAATGGAGCCTTACCTCAACTAAACTATTACTATGAAATAAAAATAAACCTATTCTAAAAATTAAAATAAAAACTATCTAAATTCCGTCCCCTTCCGAACTTCCCGTAGAGTCTTCCAAGTCGTATTGGTATTGTGGATCGGCTAAAGCTAAATCCTCTTCATAAGGCATATCTTGCTCCCTCTTTTCCGCTCTAACCCAATCACCAAGTAAGAGTTGATTTTCCAAATTTTCACAAGTTAGTTGGGAACGTCTTGCATCCAAAACATTTCCTCCCACACTAAATGCCGATTCGACCGCCACGGTTGAAGCGGGAGAAGCTAAGACTTCTTTTGCAATTAAAGAGAGTATGGGATAAGTTTCTTGCCTTTGTGACCACCACCTCAAAATATCAAAACTAATTGAATTTGAAGTGTTTTGTACAACTTCATGTCTAGTAGAGAAATATGCTTCCAACTCGTACGGAATGCTAGAGGTAGAAGAAGAAGAAGAAGACTTCTAGGACGTTTTGAAAAATAAATATCATTAACAAAACCATATGGATCCTCATCCTCCTCATATTGTGTATCAACACCAATATCGTCATCTTTAAGACTTGAGCCATATTGAGGAACATTTCCATGAATTGCACTATACTCATTATAAAGAGTCACCAAATCTTGTTTTGAATTTTCAACAACCACCGCCGGGTTTTCGTAGAATCCGCCCCCATCGGGGTATAAATTTGCATAATAAAACGTTATTATGCGAACTAGATCTTTCAATTTAACACAGGGATCCAACATCTTTGCAAGCAAAAATAAAGACGGAATGCTATCAAAATATTTGAGCCATTTTTCCCTCATGGAAGCAATGCTTTGACATAAAATGTTGCATTTTTGTAAATTTTTAAAACTTCTAACTATTGCAACACATTGATCAAGTACCAAAACGGAAGTTGGATAATAAACTCCCGACAAAGCCAAAGTAGCGGTATTGAAAATCTTTAATAATTGACATAAATTAGTGCAAGCGTTCCATTGATAAGAAATAGAGGAATATCATAGCCCATAGTAATAAAAAAATCCATGAGATGCTCTTTATACTCAAACCATCAATTAACATTTTATAGGTAGAATTCCACCTAGTCGGAACATCCATAGAAAAATATTTTTCGGGAAGACCCTTATTTAGTAAATATTTGATCCATTTTCTTGTAATTTTTTTTTTTTTTTTTGCAATAAAAAAGAGAACATCTCTAATGGGTTTAACATATTGCTCTAAAGCATCCAAGCCATCTTTAACACATAAAATTTATGATATGACATAAACATCTAATATGAAAATACTTACCCCCAAGTGACGGTTGACAAATGAGCATCAATTCCGGTATACTAGCGGTATTAGCACTAGCGTTGTCGAATGGAATAGAAAATATTTTTTGCAAAAGGCCATATTTTGCCAAAATGGCATGCAACTTTCTACAAATATTTTCCGCGGAATGAGGTGGTTCAAAACTTTCATATGCAAGTAATCTTTTTTGTAAAGTCCACGAATTATCGATCCAATGGCATGTAACACCCAAATAACTATTTCTTTGCCAATGATCACTCCAACCATCGTCACAAATTGAAACTCTTTGTTGTAATTTTGATAAAACATCAATTAAAAAATGTTTATAATCCAAAACCACTTTTTTAATATCGCGTACGAGAGTCGTACGTGGTACTTTGGAGGCGGCCGGATTTAAAGAAAGTCTAATAAACCGTTCATAAAATTAATCATCCGCAAAGTTAAAAGCAAGCCCTTTAACACACAAATTTGCACAATTCTTTCCTATAAACGACATTATTAAACTTAAATAAGACCGAAGACGTACCTTGGGTGTTAGGTTGAGAAAATTGTAATTGAGCTTGATCACTCTCAATCCCAACTTTCTCGGGATGTTTCTATTGGTGTGGGCGTTCAATGTTCCATGCCCTCCACCTTTTGTGAACGGGTAAAATTTGGGACGATAGTTGCACACCGCTCGAAAATTTACAAAGTCGTCGGGGTCAACTTGTCTTTTCGGAAATGGATAGTAAAAGTGTCGGATTTGGATTCTCGTGGTTGACGTTGCCCCCGACCACCTCTTCCCACGCCCCGAGCTCGGCCTCGGCCGCTCCTACTACCACTTTGACCAACATTTTCTTCAACATTCCCTCACTTTCCACATGAGGTGAAACAAATTCTGGGTTATGTGAGGAAGAACCAATTTTTTCCTTGCCGCTCCTTCGAGATGAGGCCATTTCTTAAAAAAAAAAAAAAACCAACTGAAAATCGCTTAAAAACTGACTGAAAATGATGAAAAACACAGATTTTGTTAAAAAAACTAACTGGAATTGTAAAAAAACTGACTAAAACTGTAAAAAAAAACTAACTGGATTCGAAAAAGTAACTGGAAAATGTTTTGAAACTGACTACAAATCACTAAAAAAAACTGTCTGAAACTGGTGAGAAACACAGATTTTGTTAAAAAAGTAACAGAAACTGTCAAAAAACTAACTGAAACTGTAAACAAACTAACTGGAATTCGAAAAACTAACTGGATAATGTTTTGAAACTAACTGGAAACATATAAAAAATTGACTGGGATTTTCGGAAAATATTGCAAATGTGATTTCGTTAGAAAACTAACTGGAAATCGTTACAAAACTGATTGAAATTCTGCAAACTAACTGGAAATATGAGAGATTGTGAGAGACTTTGGAATTAGTAGAGAGAGAAAGAGTAGAGAGAAGGTGTGGTACTAAAATGCTAGGAGGGGGGTATTTATATGTTTGCAATGTTTGACAATTTTTTTTTTCATTTTTGGCCGCCCAGTTAAGTCAACTAACGGCTAGTTTGAAAACTAGCCGTTTTTGGACAGTGGTCAGACATGGGGAAGTGGGGGGGGGGGGGGGGCTTGGTGCAAAAAGGCAAAAGTAGCCGTTGGGGCGGTTTAACCGCCGGTTTAATTTCCGGTTTAACCGGCGGTTTTATTAACGGTTATAAAAACCGTCAGTTAACCGGCGTTTACCGTTTTGAAAATCTCAAACCTTAACCGGACCGGCTAACCGATGGTTCACGGTTATACCGGTTTCCGGTTAACGGTTAAAAACCGGCGGTTAGCGGTTTCCGGTTTTTTTTTGCCACCTCTATTTAATGCTATACTTGTCCGGATGTGTGACTTGATTGATATGATTGATCTTTGATTTCTCCACACTATGAGCACTTTATGTTAATTGCTTTGATCACCGGTAAGCTTAGATGACCATTGTTTAGTGACTTATTCACTACATTCTCGGAAACTTTAGAACTTGCTTGATGACTTTCGAGGCCAAATTTTTGGGATTATGATTGACCGGAGGGATGACGTAGGCATTCTTTGTTAGTCATATATTAAGCCTTAAACCACCCTTATAAAATTATCCATAGTTACCTCATTTGAGCCTAAAGTAAAATAATGGAGTGTGCAAAAGCACACAACGACCCCCATTCGACATCGTTTCTTGAACCACATTCACTCACCCCTTAGCCTATACACTTTTCCTTACCCATCAAGAGAGTATAATTAGAGAATGAAAAGACGAAGTGTAAGCATGAGAATACTTGGGATGGGCGAAAGTGATTGAAAGTTTGAGAACCCCTATGAGGTAACTTTGGAAAGAAAAGTGAGAAAAAAAAAGGCTTAATAAACAAAAAAAAAAGCGCCCTCACGAAAAAAGAATGAATGAGAAAAGAAAAAATAAAATAAAAAGTGAGAGAAAAAAAAAGGCTCAAAGAGCCCTCACTTATGTGCAAGTATTGAACGAAAAGGGGAGGTAGAAAAGGAATGCATTCAACCCAAAAGTCAAAGTATTATATGCAAAATTTCAAGTTTGGGGGTTAATGCATTGGTGAAACGAAGAGGCCCATGAGTTGTACAAAATTGTGTTATTATTTGAAGACTCTTTGGTTATTTTATCTTGAATTTGAATTCTTTACCTTTCGTTTGTAGCCCTTAACCGAGCCTAACATTACAAGCTAATAAAGTCCTAACCGATCTTTGGTTGATTGTAATCCCCGGATAGTCATGAAAAGCAAGCTATTTGGTTCTTGATCTTCACACTTCATGTTCCATTGAATTTTCAACTCCATATATCATATCTATTAGAGAATGAGTGTATTCTTGACTTTATAATGTATTCCGGTTTGACGGTGATCTAGTTATTGCATTGCACACACACACACGGAGAATCACGGTGATATTTATTGATTGAGTTGCATATTTTAGACTTGCATGATATTCTTTGATTTTCTTCTTTAGTATATATATTTGATTTATGAGACTTTTATGGGCCGATGATAATGACTTGACAAGAACATAAAAAATTAAATAAAAATGCTTTCCTTTATTATCGTTTTTAAATAGATTTATTGTTTGGTAGTTTAGTTTAGTGTTATTTTTATTTTATTTTATTTTATTTTATTTTACTTGAGGACAAGTAAATGATTAAGTTTGGGGGTATTTGATGAGTGAGTTTTTACTCATTTAATTAGATACTTTTAAGCTTAATTATTGCTTTGTTCTCAAGCTTTTGTTATTTGATTTGTGTATTTTTGTGTCTTTGTTATGTAGGGTGATTATGTGCTTAAGTTACAAGAAAACGGAGAAAAAGAGGTTAAAGGAGTAATTTTATGAAGCCAGGGGCTGCTGTGAAAAATCTGCTGAAATCTAGGGATCAAACTGCAATTTCTGAAAGTTCAGGGACTGTTCTGAAATTTTGAAATCCTGATGACCAAAATGGAAACTATCAAATTATGAGGGTCCTTTTAGGAATTTCGGATTACAGCCCAAAACAACTCCAAGTTGAAGAAGGAATTTAGTTTCCTAATTCATTATGATATCTTTTGATTATTTTATTTAGTTTAGGATTTTTTTTATTAGTTTCCTTTTTCTTTTACAATTCTTTTTTCCTTTTAGATTTAGATTAGTTTTCTTCCTATAAATACTAGATTAGTTTTCTTTTAATTTTTTTTATCAAACAATATAGCTAGTAAATATTTGTAAGGGTTGCAAGGTTGGAGGTAACTTTTATCTTTTTATTTAATTGAGGTATTTTTCTTTTCATCTTTTAATTCTATTCATAATTTTACTTGTGCTTATTCTAAATTGATTGCTAGAGTTTATAGACTTGATCAACCTGTTTATCCTTGTCAATTGATTTATGCTAGAATTTTCTATGACTGTGCCAGTGTAGAAATTCATAAGTAGCATCTTTACGATTTATGCATGTGCCATGGTAAATTGTGAAGTGGGTAAAATTAAACGATTATCTATATGAAATAATTGTTGAAAGCGTTTTTGATCTTAGTTTCTTAAATCACTAAAGTAATTAATTTTGGATCTAGACTGTGCCAGTTAGATTTGATTATTGATTAGGGTTTCTAGTGAGTGTGCCACTGCTAGTAACTAATCTGAAAGAAGAAATAGAGATTGAAATAAATCTCGTGATCAAGTGAATAGGGTGAAAAGTGAAAAGATGTACCAATGATATTTGAATTAAAGACAGATATATTTTTTAATTTTGCTATTCATATCATTTATATGCTTGCTCATGTTGATCACCTATCTTTTTATTTGTCATTAGTTATTTTTATTATGTTTATATAGTTAAATAACTCTGAATTAATCCAAGTCCTTGTGGATCGACCCTTGTGTTTGCATATTGCTATAACGATAGCTCGTGCACTTGCGAGGTATTATAATTTTGTCTGTCAACAGTGTATTCAATTCCTTCGCCTTTTTTATTCGTTTGATATTTTCATTCTTTCAAATTTTCTCATTTAAACAAAGTGTAAACCATAATTTGAATCGTGATACGAACCTCGGTGTGAATGGTTGTTTAACCACGATCTAAACCATATTCTAGACCACGGTCTAAACCGCAGTCTGGACCACATTACTGAACCGCGGTCTGAACCAAACCGAACCAAACCATGGCGGTTTGGTTTGGTTCGGTTTGAAATTTTTCGTGGTTCGGTTTGGAATTTTTCCAAACCGATGACTAGTGGTTTGGTCTCTAAAACGGCCGAGACCGAAACAAACCGAACCATTTACACCCTTACTAAGTGATCATGAATACTTGAGTATTTCTAGGTTAGTAGGTGGTTAGGGTTTAATAACCGAGACTCTCCTTTTAACCCTTTGCCCTTTCTTTGTCTCTCTCTCTCTCTCATCGACTGTCAAATAGAGGTAATTCTCTTTTTTCTCTTTTCCTTTCTTGATTTTCATCCGTGGAAAAACGAAGTGGAGAACTTCAAAATCCAAGGTTTAGTCATGTCTAGGAGTTCCCTTAGTCCTAGTGAAAGTAACGAGTCGAGTGATTTTAAGACGAAGAAGTCTGGATCTTTAGCAACGTCTATCAGACACTCTGATACTCATGTATGAAGTCCAAAATAATAATGATAGTTTTGTCTCGGAGTCCATAAACTTTTGATAGTTGTGTCTCGAAGGGCTTTTAAAGCAATAAAATTTCAACTTGTGGATTTTTTTTAAAAAAAAATAAAAAATCCAAGGTCCTTATTAAATTTTGTATTTTGCTTCAGCGACTTTTGCGAAATTAATCCTTAATTTTTTTTTAACGAAAAGTCCTGTCGTTTAGTAAAATCTGACGAATACACATGTCATTTCACTATCTTTCTAAACAAACAGCAATGAATGATTAACGAAGTTAGATATTAGGACTTAAAATTGAAAATATATTTACAAAACATATTAAATCTATTGACTTAACAATCCTTCACTTAATTTGGTGTTCCTTAGAACCCAAATGTCATTTGTATATTCCATTTAAGTCGTTAAATTACACTATCAAATTGCACACTTTAAGAATTAATTTCTTATTCACTAGAAGTAGGTTTTAAAAAAATAATCGTATTATATTTCTAGTCAAAAATTAGATTACAATCTGTTTCAAAAAATAAAAAATAAAATAAAATAGAAAAATAAAAAATAAAATAAAAATAGATTACAATTATCTTCCGGACTCCCCCTCTCTTAATTCCCACTAGTTTTTTTTTTCTCTCTCTCTCTCCCCCCCCATGTGTCCTATTTTTTCATCGAATTTCTCCCACTCATAATTCTTTTCACCATATTGATTACTATTTGATTTTTGATGGTCAATACATTATAAACTTTGATCAAACATTATCATCAATTTAATCACTCTAGTGATATTAAAAAAATTGTTATTGATAAATTACTAAGTAATTCATTACAAAAGTTTATAAAATTTTGTTAAGAATATTAGTTTGACATTAATATTTGATTAAAATTCAGTTATTTTTACTATCAAATTAAATACTCCCTCCGTCCCAAAATGATATTCTCATTAGTCATTTCTCATTGTCCCAAAAAGTTCTTCTCATTTCTATAATTTAGGCTTAAAAGTGCATAGACAGAACATGGCTAGTGAAACAAGTGTTCATGTCCTTAAAAAGTTTGAATAGTCAATGCGAAGATCATTTTGAGACGGAGGGAGTATGACAAAACAAAAGGAGACCCAGAAAGTATTGCAAAACCAAAAACAATTTTGAAAGGCTAACTCTAGTAAAATTTATTTCTTCTACAAAAGGGTCCGATTCAGGTAAACCTAAGTAGCTGAAGGCCTTTATTTGTATAACCATAATCACATTCAAAGCCTGGTCATGCTATGGACCAGTGACCTGAGTCAGGCCCAAGGATCCAAGGTAGGTTTGGTTTAAGAAAATTAACCTCTTCTTCAGTTTTTCAAACGAGCGATGCTGCTAGAGGCATAAAATAAGGTTACAAAATCTTGCACACAATATGAGGTGACAATATTTTATTGGTTGCATCGATGATGGACCCGGCCACACTCTAATTAAAAACACCAATACAAAAATTACATCTATAATTTTGTTAGCAAGATTTTGTGACCTTAGTATTATTCTTTCAAAAAAAAAAAGGCGTAAAAGTAAGAGCAATGTTAGGGTCACAAAATAAAGTTACAAAATCTGCTCACAAAATGAGATGGCGATATTTTATTGGTTAATCGATAATAATGGATCCGCCACACTCTAATTAAAACATCAATAAATCGTTACACCTAGAATTCTATGATCAAGATTTTGTGACTTTTTTGTTCCCTAGTATTATTCTAAAAGTAAACACAACTCCGTAGCGCGTGCGTCAGCAGACAAGGCCAGCCTCCCCAGCCCGTGGTATAATGGAATGAGCTGGACGACACATTCTAGTAGGAACGGGCCCATATTCGTGGGCTTAATAATTCGTTTGCCTCGCGAATCAATTGTCCGCTATTTTTTTATGGGTTAATTGCAATTAGACCCTGAAGTACCAAACCACCCTTCAAGCGAACCCCGATGTGTTATTTTTATCAAATCGGGTCTTGATGTTTTTAAAACTCGCCAGTTAAGGCATTTTGACGGATTTCGTTAGAAAGCCAGTTATGTAGCATGTGCTATGCACGTGACTAACGGAATTGGGTGACTTTGAATTGCCAATTAAGTTTGAGGGGTTTATAAATGACATTTTTAAAAAACAAGGGATGAAAAAAAAAAATATATCTCACCTTCTTCCTCCTCCGTCACAGACTCGCGCACACAACACAAGCACACACACATTCTCTCTCTCTCCTCTCTCACTCTCTCGCCGGAAAATTAACCCCTTCCACTCCCTCCGACAATCGGTTAATTGAACAATGTGGCTGCTATTTCTTCGACAACACCAAACCCCAGAACTGAAAAACCATCAACAACGAGACCCATGTTGCCCTCCGAGCTCCTGAGGAGAAGGACAATGGAATCGCCGGTAGCGAACAACCCCACATCTCCGGCCACCACCAGATCTAGTCTCCTACCTCTACGACCCTTTGAAATCCCCCATCTTTCCTTCTCCGATCGAACCCTATCCTTCCTTCAACTTGAAACCCCAGATTCGAACCTTCAAACCATCCATCTCTGCTGGAAAGTTATCTTTCTTCAAAATTACCCAACTCGAACAAATCTTGAAACCCCAATTCGTAATTCAAACCCGTGCCTGAACTTGAAACCAGAGATTCGAACGTCCAACCATTAGCTCCGGCTAAAGTGTTCCCTGGGATTTGGTTTCTTCGTCTCACGTTAGGGTGGCAAAATGGGTCTTTTGGGTGTATCCATTAAAGTTAAAATATCCGGATATCCAATGATTTTAACTTTATGGGTAAACCCAAAACACCCATTTTGACACCCCTAGTCTCACTCTTCGTCCAACATTTTTTTTGCGTTTCTTTTGCTCTTCTGTTTCCCTGGTCTATTTTCCCAGATCTATTTTCCCAGTGATGTAAAGAGATCTGAGTTCAATATTTATCAATTTAATTCGAAACAATTGATTTGTTGAAGGAATTTGATCATTGCAAAATTGATGTTAATAAAGTGATTTGATCTGGGTTTTTTGATTGGATTATGTGTAAAATTGAGTAAATTTTGATTCAAGATGAATGTTCTGGACAGTACTATCTTTTAATTGAGATCTTTTTGATGAAAAAAAGAAGAAGATGGGGGTTGGGTTTGGAAGAACAATTTAAGTGACTAGATTTTATTTAACTAATATAGCTTAATATTTTTTTACCAGCCAATTATATCCAATTAAGATTTTTTTTTTTGAAATGAATGGATTTTAAATAATAAAAAAAAAAAATCTCATCTGTCCCTAAATGAGTGTCAAATTTCATTTTAAGGGACATCTGAAAATCTCAACTTGTACAAATTGATGGGCAAAGATTCATATATAATCTCGTAATCTCATTTCCAAACATTTAGTTTGCAAGTATAAAGAGATCGGTGAAAAAAATTTTGAAAAAAAATATTTAGGTACAAAGTTGGGTTAAAAAAAGACACTCATTTTGGGACAAAAAGATTTCTCGAAAATGGACACTCATTTAGGGACAGAGGGAGTATTTTTGGAAAAGAATAAAATTATACATTTCTTTATTGTTATATATTAATACTTTTTAATCCTTTAAGTTTCAAAATTTTCACTTAACCCCTTAATAGCTAATATCAATTCCAAAGTCACCCAATTCCGTTAGTCACGTGCATGGCACATGCTACATAATGACTTTTTTAACGAAATCCGTAAAATGCCTTAACTGGCGAGTTTTAAAAACATCAAGACCCGATTTGACAAAAATAACACATCGGGGTTCGCTTGAAGGGTGGTATTGTACTTCAGGGTCTAAATTGCAATTAACCCTTTTTTATTTGTC
>JAOWBW010001614.1:0-56205 GCA_026119855.1 Campanula takesimana
CAAGGGGATCATTCTCGAACAATAAAGTGTTCCACAACATTAACTGAAGTCAACTAGGGTGATACTTCGAGCCTAGATCGGCTTTGACCTTTAAAACAATTCAAAAACAAAGAGACTCAGAACAGCTGGTATGGGCGGTCGCCCTATAGCCAATCCGGGCGGTCGACCAAAACCCAACCCAAGCCAAAAAAACCCACTACTTCCTGGACGGTCGCCCAACCAATAGTGGCCGCGGTCGCCTACTCACTTGGCAAATCCTCTGGATCAACTGTTGGGTATGCCCACATATATCTCAGTTTAATGTATTAGGATTTATTAGATTTGATTGATCCATCACCTAAGTTTTATTTCATGGACTTTAGACCCACATGTAAAAAGTATTTATACTTCATTTTTTAGGTTGTCCATTGTTATAGAATAGGCTTAGAAATAGGGCAAGAAGATCAAGTTTCAAGAAAAATCACTCAGTGAGTTTGAGCCGCGCTTATGCGCCTCCTGCGCGCCACGCGCCTCTTCATTCGCGCCATGCGCCATTTAGAGCGCGCGCATAAGGTTTCTTCATAAGCTTACGCGCCTCTGCGCCCCTTGTTTTAAGCGCACGCTTACTGTGCGCCTATTGGCTCAATGCGCCTCTTGCTCAAACGCGCCTCAAAGTGTTTATTCAACACTCAGTGATTTATTGAAGACTCGAAGACTTGAAAAGAATTCAAAATACGCCAATGATCCAACGGTGGATAAAAGATGCATATGCGCCTAATCTGTTGACACGTGTCCATAACGGTCACATTTATGTTGAGTGTCAAAATGGCCATAAAATATGCATGCTCCAATCAACGAACGACAGCTCATCTTATCCACAAGGATTTCCAAACGGCTAGTTTTTTGAAGTTCACTATAAATACCCCATAACTTCAACATTTTGAAGTTGCTGAGTTTTGCTAAGAATTTCAAGAATTTCTCTCTCAAAGCATTTGTTGAAGATTTGAAGATTGCCTTCGTTTTTCCAGATTTCTCAAGAACATCTTCATACCTTCATCCTTAGCCCAGATCTTCAAAGCCTTAACACTTTAGTTTCTTGTGCTCTCCATCTCAAAGATCTAAAGAGCCTTGATACTAAGAACACACACGCACCTCTTTAAGATTAATCATTTAGATTCATCTTTTAGAGATACACCGGTTATTGTTTTGGATTTGTTCTTTCATAGTAATAGATCTTGAGTTAGTGTATAAGCTCAAACATTGTAATTTGTAACACTCACTCATTATATAAGATCTCGATTAGAAATCCAAGACTAACCATTGGTAGAGGACGTAGATCTTTCATTGATCGAACCTCTCCAAATAGCTTGTGTTATTATCTTGTCATTTCTTTCAAGTTATTATTTTCACTCACTATTTGCTTGTTTACTCATTGTAGATTGATTGAACTGAATTGTGTTGTGTTTGTTATATCATTTGCCTTAGTTCCTTATTTCACTCACTTTGAGCCAAAATACTTAGTGTGTGTGTTGCGCTCCCTTTATCACTTTGCGCCTATTTTCATTACTAAATTCCGCTGTGCATTTCACTCACTCACTTAGGCGCATTTCATAACGCTTACTTGATAAAGTGCGCATTCGCAATTGAGTTTTTCAAGGGTACGAAAAGAATTTAAAACAGCTATTCACCCCCCCCCTCTAGCTATTTTTCATACCCTTGTTGCCCTTTGGGACCAACAAGTGGTATCAGAGCAAACACTTTATAAAACATTTTTCGTTTTTCAAGCTTAACAGCTTGGGTGCCGATTCTAAATGGCAAACTCAAAACCTATGGCAACTGCAAACTACACTCACGTTCCGGTCTTTGATGAAGATCATTTTGACGTATGGAAATTCAGCATATTGACTCATCTCAACTCAATCGATGAAAGGCTCCATGACACCGTCGTTTATGGACCTTATATTCCGATGAAGGCGAATCCAAATCCACGCACCAACGCTGCTCAACCTACTGTCCTAAAACCAAGGGAGAAATGGACCGAGGAAGAAATTAGAAGAGTCGCAAATGATGGCAAAGCAAGAAACATTCTTCTAAGCACTCTAAGCACGGCGATGAAACAACAAGTCATGCATTGTGCTACTGCAAATGAGCTATGGGATGCTATTGAAGAGCATATTGAAGGAGACACCGTTTGCAAGGAGAACAAGAAATACGAAGTTCAAAAGAGATTCAACAATTTCTCTCAACTCCCCGGTGAAAACTTAAGGCAAACTTATGAACGCTACTGTGAAATTATCAATCTATGTATTTCACTTGGCATGAAGTTTACCAACAAAGATTTGAATGTAAATTTTCTACAAGCTTTTGGATCAAGATACCTTCATAAATCTAGCGCTCTTGAAGACGCTGGAACTTTAGATGTTTGGACTTTAAGGAACCTATATGCAAATCTCAAAGTTTACGAACTCAAACTCCAACGAATCAGTGAAACTGAAGGAAAGTCAAAATCTATGGCTATGATGGCGCACAGAGAAGCCGCGCCTACTCCTGCGCCTACACCTGCGCCTGTACAAGATGAGAAAAGCTCCGATCCCAAAATTTCTACTTCTGAGCTATTAGACATGGATGATGAAGACTTCGCTTTATTTGTGAAGAAATTTCAAAAGTTCAGAAAATTCTCAAGACCCGGCTCAACAACAAATTTCAAGGATCTACCAGCAAAGCTCCTCAAAAGTTTTCAAGGAGCAGTGATTCAAAAAGAAAAGAAGATCTTGTTTGTTTTATTGCAGGAAACCCGGACATTTTGCATCAAGCTGCCCGATCCCCAAATTTGAATATATGCAGAAGAAGAGCAGCCATACTCCTAAATTCACTCCCAAGTTCACTCGACACAAGGGAATGGTTGCTGAAGAAGAAGCACCAGCAAATGAGCACAATACTTGGATTGAAACAGACTCGATGAGAGCGATGAAGATTCGATGATGGACTTGTTTGTTTGATGGCAAATGATGATGAAGTTGATGCTTATGATTCTGATGATGACTTCTCCAAGGATGTTCCCGATATGAATGCCTTGAATAAACCTATCAAGAAATCTGCAGGTTTTCAAGAAGCGAAAAAGAAAGGGACCAACCATCAGCGAGCTCGTTGAACAAGGATTTCTCACTCCGGCTCAAAACGATGGTGGATTGTTATTCTCACGATGTGATCTTGGAGCAAGGAACAAATTGAGAAAAGGAGCATACATTAGACCACAGGTTGAACCAACTGCTCCAATCTCCAAAATCAATGATGAAGTGACTGCTGAACAAGAAAAATTGTTCAAGAAGGCTGAAAAGGTAATCACTAGATTTGATAGTATGAAGGAAGCTTTAGCACTATCATGTGATGAAATTTCCCAGCTTAAGACCGAGAAATCTCTACTTAAATATGAACTCACCCTCCTTAAGGAGCAGATAAAGAGCATGACTCCTCTTACTGTTAAAAACACTTTTCTAACAAACAGAACTCACTTCTTAAAGTTCAAAACGATGAATTGGTTGCTCAAATTACTGATCTTAAAAGATTACAAATGAGTGGTCCAATTCTCGTGTCACTATGGAGAATATATTTGAGTCCCAAAGTCAGTGGTGATAAAAGTGGCTTGGGATTCTCATCAACTAGTGACAACTTTAAATGTGATGTCTGTGCTGAAAGAGATAGTGAATTTACCAACCAACAAACTCTTGAAATCAAGAAAAACATTCTAATTCAATGGGTAAAGGACATGAAAAGTCAAGAGACAAACATTCCATTATGTCTACCCAACGAAGCAATTTGGAAAGCTAATGGGAAAGATATAGCTACAGATGACCATCTCCTAGCAAATCATTCTTGAAAATAGGCGCGCTCCTTCTCCGAGTGCTCATTATGCGCCTAAGAGCCACGCGCCTCATCGCCGTGCGCCTCCTAGCCCTATGCGCCCTTCGAGAAAAAGCGCTCCAAAATTTCAAAAGAAAGATTTTGTTAGGTCTAGTTCATCTGACCCAAAGAAGAATGCCATCCCCAAGAAAAGTAAAGAGTTTGTGAAAACTCACGTGATTGGTGGCTTTCATCATTGTTCCATTTGTGATTGTTCAGGACACAAGGCCGTGATGCCTTTTGCGATTCACTCCCAATGCCAAAGGACGTAAAAATCCCTAAGGTCAAGCAGAGTGGGTTGTCAAAAGTGCTAACCCTAGGACCCAAAAGGATAAAGGGGACCTGCTTAAATGTCTATATTTCAGGTTCTTTGTTCATGGCTGGATCTTCAAAGCTAGAAAAGTATGAATGGATTCTCGATATGGGTGTTCAAGACACATGACTGGAGATGACTCCTTATTAGAAGATGTCCATGAAGAAAGAGGTCCCTCCGTAACATTTGGCGATAATAACAAAGGTCAAGTTGTAGCATATGGAAAGCTCAAGAAAGACAAGTGTGCATTGAAAGAGTCTCACTCGTGGAAGGGCTCAAGCACAACTTATTATCCATATCTCAATTCTGCGACAAAGGATTAGAATGCCATTTTACTTCAACGCAATGTCTTATCAAGAATGGCAAAACTGAGCTATCTTACTCACGGGATATCGTAAGACAATATTTATATTATTGATTTTCCATAGTATGAACTCTAGTACTAATCTTTGTTTTGTAGCAAAAGTGTGAACGCAAATAGTTTGCTGTGGCACAAGCGCTTAAGTCACTTGAACTTCAAGTATCTATCTAACTCAGCAGGAATAATCTTGTCAAAGGACTTCCCAAGTTGCTGATCATCATGACAAAAAGTGCGCCGCATGTCAACTTGGCAAACAACCGAAGCAGTCATTTTCAAGCAAGTCAAATCCTTCAACTACAAGATGTTTGCAACTGCTTCACATTGATCTATTTGGACCAGTTTCCACCGCAAGCATTCGTAGAAACAAGTATACTCTAGTTGTGGTGGATGATTATTCAAGATATACATGGGTAGAGATGATGATTACAAAAGATGATTGTTATGATATTCTCACTACCTTATTTCGACTGCTCCAAACCCAAAAAGAAGATGACATCGTTAGTGTTCGATCCGACAATGGAACAGAATTCAAAAATCACGGTGTTGCTCGATATTGTGAAGATCATGGATAGATCACAACTTTTCAACCGCCGGAGTCCTCAACAAAAATGGCGTCGTTGAAACGAAAGAATAGAACGTTGATTGAAGCGGGAAAGACGATGATAGCTGAAGCTAAATTGCCTAAGTACTTTTGGGAAGAAGCTATCAACACTGCATGTTTTACTCAAAATCGTTCCCTCATCAACAAACTTCACAACAAGACTCCGTATGAACTTTGGCGTGGTAGAACTCCCAACATTGCATTCTTCAAGATCTTTGGTTGCAAATGCTATATCCTCTACAACGGAAATGACATAGAGGTAAATTCGATGCCAAAGCCGACGAAGGTATTTTTGTTGGGTATGCCAAACACTCTAAAGCTTTTCGTGTTTTCAATAGAACTACATTAGTGATAGTTGAATCTGTACATGTTACTTTGATGACATTCTCTCCTTGAGCCACATTGGCTCCAAATGTTGCTGATGATTCTATTGAGTTAAATGATACAGGTGCTCCTATTTACGTTGCGCCCACTCAAGATCAGAATCTATCAACACAAGGAAATCCATCTACATCAAATGCGCCTAATTCAATGTATTATGCGCCTGGTGAATCCTCTATTGCGCCTCACTCAAATGATGCGCCTCATGATTCCTCTTACGCGCCTATTTCTACTGCTGCATCTGGTGTAACCCAAATTCAATTCTGAGCCAGTTCAACCCCCAAATTTCAATGACTTTGAATCTGGTGAAGAGGTACCAATTGAAGATCTTCAAGTTTCTACGACTCAACCTAACTTACCTCCTGAAATTCGTGAAGTTAGAGGTCACCCAATTGCTAATATCATCGGTGATCTACAAGTTGGTGTTCGTACAAGGAGAGCTACAAACTTTGATGCTTACACTGCTTTTATCTCTCAAATTGAACCGAAGAAGGCTGATGAAGCGCTCCAAGATCCTAATTGGGTTATTGCAATGCAAGAAGAAACTCAATCAATTTGAACGATGTAAGGTTTGGACTCTTGTTCCAAGACCAAATGATCAGGAGTGATTGGTACGAAATGGGTGTTCAGGAACAAGATGGATGAGAATGGAACCATCACGAGAAACAAAGCAAGATTGGTTGCACAAGGCTATAGGCAAGAAGAAGGAATTGATTACGATGAAACTTTTGCGCCCGTAGCAAGACTTGAAGCTATCAGATTATTTCTAGCTTACGCCGCTCACAAGAACTTCAAGTTATATCAAATGGATGTGAAGAGCGCGTTTCTAAATGGTGAACTCCAAGAACAAGTCTATGTTGCTCAACCACCTGGGTTTGAAGATTCACAATTTCCAATCATGTGTACAAACTCCAGAAAGCTTGTATGGACTCAAACAAGCACCAAGAGCATGTATATACACTATCCAAGTTTCTCATCGAAAAAGGCTTCACTCGCGGTAAAATCGATACAACTCTTTCATTGCCAAACATAATGGTCATAAATTACTTGTTCAAATTTATGTTGATGATATTATATTTGGTTCTACTAATGAATTGTTGTGCAAGCGTTTTGAGAAACTAATGAAGAGCAAGTTTGAAATGAGCATGATGGGAGAACTCACATTCTTCCTCGGGCTTCAAATCAAGCAAATGAGTGAAGGCATTTTTATCAACCAATCCAAATACACAAAGGACTTAATCAAGAAGTTTGGACTTGAGAACGCTAAATCATACGATACTCCAATGGCCCCCGGCAACAAACTCGACAAAGATCTAAAAGGTAAACGTGTTGATCAAACGCTCTATCGAGGTATGATTGGCTCACTCCTTTATCTTACTGCTAGCAGGCCCGATATTATGTTTAGTGTTTGTGTTTGTGCTCGTTATCAATCCGACCCTAGAGAAGCACACTTAATTGCTGTGAAACGTATTATAAGATATCTCTCTGGCACTGTTAACCTTGGACTTTGGTACACCAAAGATTCGAACTTTAAACTTGTAGGTTACTCAGATACGGATTATGCAGCGTGCACAATTGATAGGAAAAGCACAAGTGGCACTTGTCATTTCCTCGGATATAGACTTGTGTCATGGGCGAGTAAGAAACAAGCTTCAGTATCTGTCTCAACAACCGAAGCCGAATATATCGCTGCGGGAAGTTGTTGTTGTCAAATACTCTGGATGAAGCAGCAATTGGTGGACTATGATATCATCGAAGAAAATTGTCCCATCTACTGCGACAATACATCAACAATTGCGGTTTCTGAAAATCCTGTCATGCACTCAAAGACCAAGCACATCGACATCAAATATCACTTCCTCAAAGACCACGTGGAAAAAGGCAATATTCATTTGGAACACGTGGGAACCGACTATCAAATCGCCGACATTCTAACTAAAGCACTTGACGCGAAACGGTTCATGTTTTTGAGAGGTGAAATGGGTATGCTTGAACTCAACTAAATTCAATATAGTTTTGTCAATACTAATGATTTTATGTTGTGTTGAGTTATGAGTATATTAGGTACAAATGATTAAATCAATTTTTCAAAAGTTTCAAGGAAATTATGCGCCATCTATGCGCCTTACTAACTGCGCGCCCATCTCTCGTTTTCTGCGCGCACAATATCTGCGCGCCTATCAATTCATGCGCGCGCTCAACCATCTTTGCGCGCCTTGATGTGTAATGAGCCTTGATGAATAATGCGCCTAGATGAGTATGCGCCTTGCTGAAGTAATGCGCCTCTTCATGCGCGCATTAACTATTGCGGCTCAATCATTTCTCAAAATTCAATTTCAATGATTGAACGTAATAAATACACAAGTACCAGGTATGTTCATTCTGTTCATTTATTATAGGAATCTATGTCTTTTGACATTCCTTTAATTGTTCAAGGGTACTTGTGCAATTAAAATTTTTCCCTCGTTTTACGCTTTTCGAAAAATTTTATTTTCTGGGATATATTTCTTGCACCCCAAACTTACACCAAAATAGATGTTTTTGGTGTTTGTGCAAAAATTAGTCAAAATTGCTCATACACTTAAAGGGAAAGTGGAGCAGTTTTTTCAAAAACCTAAATGTCACATCATGACACTTTAGGTCATTCAGCCATTAATGCCCTTCAAATCCCAAAAATCCCTCATTAATGAATGTCCTTTTTGTCATGATGAGCCGCCATTTTCAAAATCCCTCATAAATGCAATCCTTTCAACTTCCCATCTTTTTAAATTTTTGACTGTTTTTTTCCATATCAGTGCAAGTTTTTAATCCTAACCTATAAAAACACATCAACACCTTACTCCCTCCTACCTACTCTATTTCTCTCTCTATCCCCGTCTCACTCCCTCTCTCCCAGACTCGTCTCTCTCTCTTCATCTTCATTTTTCTTCTTCATTTTACATTCATATATATAAGTTTATGGGTCCTAAGAAAGCATCAACATCTACACAAGACGATATGGTATGAATTCTCAACCTTTAATCTCCTTATATTTCTGTTTTTTTTCGTCATTTTCAGTGATGTTTTTCGTTTTTTTTAAACCCGGATTCATTTTCTTTGATTTCTCTTGATTCGATGATCCGTTTTCTATATCGTTTGTTGGGTTGTGTTCTATTCTTGATTTCGAATCTTTTAAAACCAACATTTTAACGATCAATGCTCTGTTTGTTACAAATCTGAGTTTTTTGTTTTCAAAATTTTTCAAAATTTTCGGGCATTCTTTTGATCATTGTGCTTTCATTATTGATTTGTTCTTATTTTTGTTTGCATATTTAGATTCCTTGTCGTCATGCGGTCATTTTGATATATTATTTGTCTAGTTTGGTGAAGTTTCATGATTTTCGTGTTCTTAGTGTTCTTCGAGCATTCAAGGGTCGTTCTTCGTGTTCTTCGTCATTTATGCATGTTTTGGTCTCTAAAAATTTTCTAACTTGTTTTCGAAAATTTGAACTTTTTGATTTTCATTTCTTTCATTTGAATGCTTGTTGTTTGTTTTTCTTTCTAAGTAAAAATTTTCACGTCATGCGCCTATGTACTTCTTTATGCGCCTATTTTTTATGCGCCTGAATGATTTATGCGCCTCTACTTGTATATGCGCTTAAATCATTCTGCGCCTAAAAACCTTATGCGCCTAACTTCGTACTTAGTCAAATTTCGTTGTTTTAATTTTTCCTTAGTATTCACATAGAACCATATTATGCGCCTTGTAACTCTATGCGCCTTCAATATTTTATGCGCCTAATTCAATCATGCTCCTTGATTCTCTATAATTTTGTGCGCCTGTTTCAATTATGCGCCTATATATTTCATGCGCCTATGTTACTTTGATCATTTTATGTTTCTATGCGCCTATATCACTTCTAACATCAATCATTTTTTTCAGGACCTTGCAAATTTCAAACTTGAAGAAACTCTTGATCTATTGGAGTTATCTGGTGAAGTGATGGGAAGAGAAATAATAGAGACTCTGCGCGTCGCTGGTCTGCTCCCTTTATTCACCATGGACCAAGATTTCTTCTCTGCGCTCCTCGTGGATGAGTTCTTCTCCACTGCTGTTCTAGTGGAAATTGACGTAAATGGGCGCACTCACTACCGGATTGAGGCGCGCGTTCAAAATGTTGACGTCCATATTTCATCATCTGTGATTCGACACTTGCTCGGTTTTCCATCTACCGGTGAAGATCGCATTATTGGGCGCCCGATGACTTACTCAATTGATGATCAGAACAAGATGGCTGCCTCACTTCTAAATATTCCCACGCTTCAAAACAATATCAAAAACACCGAAATTCGAGATGGTGGAGAACTCTTGACTCACATCGCTCACTTGGTGGGAACTTCAATAGTGTTCAAAACTGGGAACGTAAACCGATTCACGGTTGAACAATGGGAATACACAGCTGCTATCATGGCCAAGGAGAAGCTTCACTGGCCTCATATTCTGTTCAAGACTCTGCGTGAGCAAATTGATAAATTTGTGAAGAACAAAAGTGATGGAAAGACCCGATTCCGCTCACACTGCCTTATTCTCACAAAACTTTTTCTAACTTACCCTGAGTTAGTTAAGTTTTTGAATGAGAATCCGGAGTACAAGATCAACGATGTTCCAATGTTTGGTAAAGCTAGTTTGGACCTCAAGAAGCGCAGGAAGAAGCCCACAAAGCGCGCAAAAGGAATCCAAATCAAGACTGTTGAAGGCTTAGTAGATGAAGACACAGAGTCCGATGATGCGCCAGTCCTTAAAAGCGCACCATTATTAAAGAGCGCAGTAAAAGCAAGCGCTAGACAAAGCGCAGATCCAGTGCCAGGCGCAGATAAAAGCAAAGGCAAACGGGTAGTTGATGACCCTACTCCTGCGCCTGTCAAACGCACTAGATTTGAAACTGATGATGAGCGAGATCTGAGGCTAGCGCAGGAAGCCAGCAGGCTTGAGGCTCAACGAAAAAGAGATGAAGACTTTCTAGCCAAACAAGCTGCTGAGTCAGAAAAGTTAGAGCGCATGAAAGGCGCCGGATCAAGCGCAGATATTGAGAAAGGGCCTTCTGTTTCCGCGCCTTCCCAGCGCGCTCCTTCTCAACGCGCCTCCACTCCTCGTGCGCCCTCATTCAAATTTCAACCTTCCAATATGTCAAGGGTACAACTCCTCTCTGATTTCTTCGGCGATGACATTTCAGACATTGAGGAACCCGTTCAGGGGGAGCAAGAGACCATCCCTCAGCGCACTCCTTCTCCAGTTGCGCCTCCACCTGGACCAGATCCGATCTCAACAGAAACTTTTGATGTTGAAACAGTTGTTGTTGAAACTGTTGAAATTGAAACTGAAGATGAATTTGAGTCTCCTACTCATTCACCTCCTCCTGCGCCTCCATCTCCTTCTGCGCCCCTTCAAGATTCTGCGCCCCTTCAAGATGATGCGCCACTCTCTACCCCTGCGCCTCCTCCGTCTGCTCCTGATTTGAGCGAGGTACTTTCCATTCTTCATTCTTTACAGCAGGGGCAAGCCAATTTAGAGCAAGGACAGGCGCATATAAAGTCTCAATTTGAGCTTCTTACTTCCTTACTCACTGATCAATCTGAAGAGATTGCTGCCATTAAGGGGGAGATGAACTCTCTCAAGGCCAAACTTTCTGCTCCTTCTCCTCCTCCGGCGCAGACTCAGGTTCAAGCTCATACTGACCAGGCGCAAACCACCGCTTCTGCGCCTACGTTCATACCTCAATCTGCTGCGTCTCAATCAAATATGAATGTGCTTGTATCTAAGTTGGATGTCCTGAAAGAGTTGGTCGTCACTCATTTCACTGCTGCTCACTCAAGCTCTGACAGACGCGCTGAACATATTTCTTCAGATATTATCACGGCTCAAAATGCCATTGAAGCTCACATTCAAATCTTGGAAGAAAACATTTCACAGCAGCAGCAAATCACTCAGCGTTCCATTGATGAATACCAAAACATCAATGTGAATCACTTGAGTTATATTAGAGACGGTATTACTGCTACTCACTCCAGTGTCACGGACACTCAAGGGTTAGCGAACCGTAGTCATCAGCTCGCAAAGCAAATTCAGCGTTCTGTTTCAGAGATCGTTGAAGGATTGAAGGAAGATGATGCGCCTCCCAACCCTTAGCTTCTATTATTTTTGTTTGTAAATTTTTAGAACCTTTTGTAATAGAACAATCTCTTTTGTGATAGTGATTTTGTGCTTACTTGTTTTAGCACCTTTTGTTTTTGTTCTATTCAAAACTTGTAACTTGTAACTCTTACACCCCAAGTTTTAATGAGAACAATGCATCACTTATTATCAAACCTTGTTCACTCAAACTCCTTGTTTGTAGAACAATGAATATTGTTTAAATCCATATGCATCATATTGAATTGTTTCATACTTTCATGCATTAAGTTTAAACTTGGTTTAAACACATTTTCAAAACTAAAATTCATATATCATCTTGAATGTGTTAAACTGTTGTTTTTATCTTTCCATATGTAACTCTTTATTCTTATTGGAATAGATTAGGAATCTATATTTTGGACTAGTGTGTACATTAACTTGAGACATGAATTACCAATTTCATTCATTTGGACATGTTTTTATCAAGTATAATGTTTGTCCTTGATATAGTAGGTAATGGCATCAATCAAATAGGGGGAGATTGTTGGGTATGCCCACATATATCTCAGTTTTAATGTATTAGGATTTATTAGATTTGATTGATCCATCACCTAAGTTTTATTTCATGGACTTTAGACCCACATGTAAAAAGTATTTATACTTCATTTTTTAGGTTGTCCATTGTTATAGAATAGGCTTAGAAATAGGGCAAGAAGATCAAGTTTCAAGAAAAATCACTCAGTGAGTTTGAGCCGCGCTTATGCGCCTCCACGCGCCATGCGCCACGCGCCTTCTACATTCGCGCAATGCGCCAGTTAGAGCGCGCGCTTAAAGATTTCTTCATAAGATATGTTACGCGCATCTGCGCCCCTTGACTTAAGCGCACGCTTACTATGCGCCTATTGGCTCAATGCGCCTCTTGGCTCAAATGCGCCTCAAAGAATTTATTCAACACTCAGTGATTTATTGAAGACTCGAAGACTTGAAAAGAATTCAAAATTACGCCAATGATCCAACGGTGGATAAAAGATGCATATGCGCCTAATCTGTTGACACGTGTCCATAACGGTCACATTTATGTTGAGTGTCAAAATGGCCATAAAATATGCATGCTCCAATCAACGAACGACAGCTCATCTTATCCACAAGGATTTCCAAACGGCTAGTTTTTTGAAGTTCACTATAAATACCCCATAACTTCAACATTTTGAAGTTGCTGAGTTTTGCTAAGAATTTCAAGAATTTCTCTCTCAAAGCATTTGTTGAAGATTTGAAGATTGCCTTCGTTTTTCCAGATTTCTCAAGAACATCTTCATACCTTCATCCTTAGCCCAGATCTTCAAGCCTTAACACTTTAGTTTCTTGTGCTCTCCATCTCAAAGATCTAAAGAGCCTTGATACTAAGAACACACACGCACCTCTTTAAGATTAATCATTTAGATTCATCTTTTAGAGATACACCGGTTATTGTTTTGGATTTGTTCTTTCATAGTAATAGATCTTGAGTTAGTGTATAAGCTCAAACATTGTAATTTGTAACACTCACTCATTATATAAGATCTCGATTAGAAATCCAAGACTAACCATCTTGGTAGAGGACGTAGATCTTTCATTGATCGAACCTCTCCAAATAGCTTGTGTTATTATCTTGTCATTTCTTTCAAGTTATTATTTTCACTCACTATTTGCTTGTTTACTCATTGTAGATTGATTGAACTGAATTGTGTTGTGTTGTTATATCATTTGCCTTAGTTCCTTATTTCACTCACTTTGAGCCAAAATACTTAGTGTGTGTGTTGCGCTCCCTTTATCACTTTGCGCCTATTTTCATTACTAAATTCCGCTGTGCATTTCACTCACTCACTTAGGCGCATTTCATAACGCTTACTTGATAAAGTGCGCATTCGCAATTGAGTTTTTCAAGGGTACGAAAAGAATTTTAAAACAGCTATTCACCCCCCCCCTCTAGCTATTTTTCATACCCTTGTTGCCCTTTGGGACCAACAACAACTGATCTCATGGGCGGTCGCCCAAACCCATCATGGGCGGTCGCCCACGCACCCAGGTCGCCGGAAAACGGCCAAAACCAACTGGGTTTCTCCCAAATCTTCCACCCAAACAACATAACTCAAACCAAATGCTTTCAATAGGTATACTAAGGTACCCAAACAACATCTAACACAAAAGGGGACCTTAAGAACACCATAAATGACCCCAAACCAAGGATCAAACTCAACATCAACATCAATCACCATTTTTAGACAAAAACCCAAATGAACCCCAAACAACATCTAAACTCATCCAAACTTCAATTATAACAACAATGGCATTATATGAACATAATATGAGCATTTTGGCATAAAAATGGGGGAAAAGTAACTTACTTGCAAATTCTCAAAGTTGACGGAATTTGAATATTTTTGATTCTACGCGATCCTATCGACGATCTAAACAATGTTCAAGTTTTAAGAAATAAGAGAAGATGAGAGGAAGAAGGTTTAAATGAAGAGAGAAGAAGGAGAAGAAAACTTACCACTTTTTGGAGGAGAGAGGGAGAGAGATGGCTGGAGATGGGATGGAGAGAGTGAGGGAGAGGGTAAGGGAGGTGAGGGGAGTAGGGAGGGAGTATGAAAAATGTTTAAAAGATTTACTCTAGGCCCCCCCCCCCCACTACACTACACACAATGATACACTCCCTACTAACAACTAAGACCCAACAACACTACACTAACCCAAATGACCAAAATAAATGCTAGGCATAATCATTATGAAACATAAAATGCACACATAATTATTTAAATAAATAATAATTTAAATAAATAAATAAGCAAATAAATAAATAAATAATTATTTATTACTAATAAAATAGAGCCTATATTTCGGGTCGTGACATTCACTCCCCCTTAAAGAAAATTCGACCCGAATTTTAACGAGACTCACCTTAAACAAAAAGCCACGGAAATTTCCTCTCGATCTCATCACGAAGCTCCCACGTCGACTCCTCGATGTTATGATTCCTCCAAAGGACTCTAACCAACGCGATGCTCTTGCTCCTCAACTCTTGGACTTTGGAATCTAAGATCCGAACCGGTCGTTCCTCGTAAGTCATATCGGGCTCAATATCCTCCGGAATCCTCGGTAACACGTGAGACGGATCATGAACATACTTCCGAAGCATAGAAACGTGAAAGACGTTGTGCAATCGGTCTAAGGATGGCGGTAACGCAAGACGATACGCTAGAAGTCCAACCTTTCCCAAAACCTCAAACGGGCCAATAAACCTCGGAGCCAATTTACCCTTCTTCCCGAACCTTCGGATACCCACCTTTGGAGACACTTTCAAGAACACCAAATCACCGGTCTGAAAACTAAGATCTCGCCTTCGGTTATCTGCGTAGCTCTTATGTCGACTCTGGGCTGTCTTCAATCTATCCCGGATAACTTTAACTTTCTCAACCGAATCCCGAAACAAATTGATACCCAAAACTTTCGCTTCACCGACCTCATCCCAACAAATAGGCGATCTACAGCTTCTTCCATACAAAGCCTCATACGGTGCCATCTCGATACTAGCCTGATAACTGTTGTTGTAAGAGAATTCCACTAACGGTAGGTGCGAATCCCAAGAATCAGAAAAGTCTATCGAACACGCTCGCAACATATCCTCCAAAATCTGAATAGTCCTCTCGGATTGACCGTCGGTCTGAGGATGAAAAGCCGTACTGAATCGCAAATCTGTACCCAAACTTCCTGAAATGCCTTCCAGAACCTAGAAGTAAACCTCGGGTCTCGATCTGACACAATGCTAACCGGAACTCCATGCAATCTAACAATCTCATCAATATAAAGGGTTGCAAGCTTCTCCATCGAATATCTGATGTCAATAGGCAAGAAATGGGCACTCTTGGTCAATCTATCCACTATTACCCAAACACTGTCATACTTCCTACGGGTACGAGGCAGTCCCGTAACGAAATCCATAGTCACATGCTCCCATTTCCACTCGGGAATCTCTAACGGCTGAAGTAACCCCGCGGGTCTCTGATGCTCGGCTTTGACCTGCTGACAAGTTAAACACTTCGATACATACTCAGCTATTTCCCTCTTCATATTAATCCACCAAAATTGTTGCTTCAAATCCTGATACATCTTCGTACTACCCGGATGAATAGTATACCTCGATTTGTGACCCTCATTAAGAACTCTCCGCTTAATTCCATCAACATCCGGAACACACAAACGACCACGGAAAGTCAACACTCCAATCGGGCTAACAGAAAAATCCTCAAAATTCTTTTCCTTCAATTTACCCATTACCTTCACTAACTCGGGATCTTCTTTCTGAGCTTCCTTTATCCTCTGAATTAGGGTCGGAGACACCCTAATATTCGCAAAAATAGCCCCATGTCTCGATTCACGAGGAGACCAATCTCGAACATCCTCAAGCATTTTCCATTCACGGACCATCATCGAAGCCACATAAGACTTTCTACTAATCGCATCGGCTACCACATTCGCCTTCCCGGGATGATAAGAAATCGTGCAATCATAATCCTTCAACAATTCCATCCATCGGCGCTGTCTATTATTCAACTCTTTCTGGGAGAAAAGGTACTTCAAACTCTTGTGATCCGTAAAAATCTCAAACTTCGCCCCATAAAGGTAGTGCTTCCATTTGTGCAACGCAAATACAATAGCCGCTAACTCCATATCATGAGTCGGGTAATTCTGTTCACTCGGGGTCAACTTCCTCGAAGCATACGCAATTACTTTCCCATTCTGCATCAATACACAACCCAAACCCTCTTTCGAAGCATCACTATAAATCACTAGGCCGTCGCTCCCATTAGGCAAAGTCAAGATCGGTGCGGTAGTCAACCTCTTCTTCAATTCCTCGAAACTCTTGTCACATTTCTCGGTCCACACAAACGGAACATTCTTTCGGGTCAACTGAGTCATCGGAGTAGCAATCCTCGAAAACCCTTCAATAAACCTTCTGTAATACCCGGCTAAACCAAGAAAGCTTCTAATCTCTGTCACGGATTCGGGTCTCTTCCAATCCACTATAGCCTCTATCTTTGAAGGATCCACCGAAATCCCGTCTTTCTTTATAACATGACCCAGAAATGACACCTTCTTGAGCCAAAATTCGCATTTACTGAACTTCGCAAATAATTTCTCCCTCGCAAGAACGGATAAAACTGTCCTCAAATGCTGCTCGTGCTCCTCTCGAGATTTCGAGTAAACGAGAATGTCGTCGATGAAAACCACCACGAACGAATCAAGATAAGGATGGAAAACTCGGTTCATCAAATCCATAAACACGGCCGGCGCGTTAGTCAACCCAAACGGCATAACCAAGAACTCATAATGACCATAACGAGTGCGAAAAGCAGTCTTCGGAATATCCTCCGATCGAACCTTCAACTGATGGTACCCACTCCTCAAATCAAGTTTAGAGAAAACCACGGACCCTTGAAGCTGATCAAACAAATCATCAGTGTGCGGTAGAGGATACCTATTCTTCACCGTCACCTGATTCAACTTCCGGTAATCTATACACAACCTCAACGAACCATCTTTCTTCCGCACAAATAAAACCGGTGCTCCCCACGGGGAAACACTAGGGCGGATAAATCCTCGGTCAAGCAACTCTTGCAACTGAACCTTTAACTCCTTCAACTCTGCGGGAGCTAACCTATAAGGTGCTTTCGAAATCGGAGCCGTACCCGGCAAAAGGTCTATACAAAATTCTATCTCACGATCGGGAGGCATATCATACTCGGTAGAGAAAACATCGGGAAATTCCCGAACTACCCGAACACTATCAAAACTAGGGGATTCTTTCCTAGTATCAAGAACACTAGCCAAAAACCCCTCGCAACCACTATGCAATAATTTTCTCGCTTTCATAAAAGAAATTAAGCGAACCTTTCTACTCAGAGGACTAGCTTCAAACACAAATTTAGGCACATCGGGAATAGAAAAAGTAACGGTTTTCTTACGGCAATCAACGGACGCATGAAACTTGCTCAACCAATCCATACCCAAAATGACATCAAAGTCTTGGATAGGAAGAACTACCAAATCCGCACAAAGGACTCGACCACAAATGACCACATCACAAGCACGAAAGACTCGATCAGAAATCAAGCATTCTCCTATAGGGGTCGACACCTCTAGCACGTACGGTAAAGACTCGAATGCAGCATTTAACATGGAAGCAAATTGCACAGAGATGTATGAATGAGATGATCCTGGATCTACTAACGCTCGTGCGCTCACACTAGATATAGAAATAATACCTCCAATAACTGTAGGATCATCTGTGGCTTGTTGTTGATTCATTGCAAACACTTTCCCTTGGACCTTGGGCTTTCCCGTAGCGTCCCTTTTCTGACCCTGAGGAGCCCCAGCTCCTATCCCCGGTGGTTGAATCCTATTCCTTGGACAATCCCTTGCAAAATGACCCATCTGCCCACAATTGGTGCACCTTCCTTGCTTCTTCCAACACCGGTCCTCGGAATGACCTTGTTTTTGACAATACGAACAAAGCCTCCTAATTTGGCTCCCTTGGTTCCCGGAAGTGGTACCCGGGTTCCTTGGGATCGGTTGCCCTCGGGACTGAGATTGTCCCCCAAAGTTACCTCGGTTATCGGAACGGTGTTGTGGCTTGCTTTGACCTCCTTGCTTAATCGGATTAGCTACCTCGGTCTTCCTTTTGTGTTCCCCAATATCTTGCTCTATCAAATAGGCTCGGTCCACCGCATCTTGGAATGTCACAATCCGTTGAGCGATCAGTTGAGTACGAATGGAGGTCTTCAATCCCAGAATAAATCTCATAGCCTTTTGTTCCTCGGTCCTCACCAAATAGTCGCAATACCGGGCTAACTCTATGAACTTCGCCGAGTATTGTGCTATAGACAACACACCTTGCTCTAGGTTGAGTAGCTCGATCTCCTTTCGGTTTTGATCAACAACCAGAATGAAATGCTCCTTGAATTTGCGCACAAACAACTCCCACGCATACACCGTGTGAGTATCATCCCAAGTAGCTTTAACACCCTTCAACCAATGCTCGGCGGCTCCCACAAGCTTGTAAGCCGCGAACCGGACCTTGTCCTCATCCGAACACCCAAACACATCATAAATCTTCTCCATAGACTCAATCCACAACTCAGCTTTCCGGACATCGGGTTCCCCATTGAATTCAACCGGTTTCAACTTCAGAAATTTCTCCAATCCATAACGGGGTGGTGCTTGCTCTACCCTCGGACCTTGATCATGTATGGCCTTCATGGCCGCCTCAAACATGCCTTGAAACATGGCACGTGCTTCATCCCTTGTATCATCTTGATTCTGTGCCCCACTAGCACCTCCTCTGTTTCTTCTTCCAGACATTGAGAGCAATTACCTGCATAAGACATCCACCGTTAATCACTCCGCACACTACTACCCACCTAGGTCATACTAATCCACCTAGACTTATACTTAGACACAAACAACTCCCACGCATACACCGTGTGAGTATCATCCCAAGTAGCTTTAACACCCTTCCACCAATGCTCGGCGGCTCCCACAAGCTTGTAAGCCGCGAACCGGACCTTGTCCTCATCCGAACACCCAAACACATCATAAATCTTCTCCATAGACTCAATCCACAACTCAGCTTTCCGGACATCGGGTTCCCCATTGAATTCAACCGGTTTCAACTTCAGAAATTGCTCCAATCCATAACGGGGTGGTGCTTGCTCTACCCTCGGACCTTGATCATGTATGGCCTTCATGGCCGCCTCAAACATGCCTTGAAACATGGCACGTGCTTCATCCCTTGTATCATCTTGATTCTGTACCCCACTAGCACCTCCTCTGTTTCTTCTTCCAGACATTGAGAGCAATTACCTGCATAAGACATCCACCGTTAATCACTCCGCACACTACTACCCACCTAGGTCATACTAATCCACCTAGACTTATACTTAGAGCTAATGCCATAGCTCTGATACCAACTGTCGCGACCCCGGACCCCGCGGGCCCGAGACCGCGAGCTGGACGTCGACTCTAAAACCAAAACTATGAAATACCAAGGTTAAAAATTTCATTTAATACCAAAAGGTAATGATCCAAAGTTTTACAAAACCGAGTTTGATAAAATCAATTACAACTATCATAAACTTCCACAAGTTTATGCCCAACAAAATACAAATGTACGAAATCCTAATGACGTCAATGTTTGGTACAAATATCCCCAAAAGGTTACACATCGATATAATGTAAACCAACCTATACAACTTTCCCCAAAAGAACGGATCCACACTCTACGTCCTCGCTCTCGTGATCAGCGAGACTAATCCTTAGCACCTGGGGGGGTTAAGGAAAAACAAAGATAAAAGAGAAAGGGGTGAGATAAATCTCAATAAGTTACTAATGCAACTACATGACATGCTATGATGCAATATACAATAATCAATAATAAATATCACTTATCACATAGCATTTATCACATAACAGATAGCAGCGGAAATAAACACATAACAAAGGATATAGCCAAGGTTTTCCAAACCGGAACATCCAAATAAAGGATCGCTGCGCAGCTTCAATAATCAACAAATCATCATCTTCATAATAGCATGAAAGCCGGAGAGAAAACCCCGGTACCGGAACCAATAACCAAATGAAGTGTCACAAAGGACGGGAGACATGCCACAAAGTCATGCTCCAAGTAATAGCTAAAATGCACACAAGGGAGCTAGCTCTTCTCACATCCAAGGCCAATCTGGAGGAGGGTAATAAGGGGGCAAAACAATGGTCAACACCACAATGGACTTGGCCGTGCCATCGTAATGTTTCGCATCGCCCAAACACACACAAAATACCAGCTGGACTTTCAAATAAATGCTAAGTAATAAATACTAGCTTAAATAAACAAGTTAAGGTTCCAAAGTAGGGAACCAATCCAAATAAATCACCACAAAGGTAAACTAATATAAACCGCACATCAAAGATGAACCACATTCTCAAAATGATACTTAAATAAATCCCATATCACAATCGATCACAAGGGGATCATTCTCGAACAATAAAGTGTTCCACAACATTAACTTAAGTCAACTAGGGTGATACTTCGAGCCTAGATCGGGCTTGGACCTTAAAACAATTCAAAAACAAAGAGACTCAGAACAGCTGGTATGGGCGGTCGCCCATAGCCAGTCTGGGCGGTCGCCCAAAACCCAACCCCAAGCCCAAAACCCACTGACTTCCTGGGCGGTCGCCCAACCCAATAGTGGGCGGTCGCCTACTCACTTTGGTCAAATCCTCTGGATCAACTGATCTCATGGGCGGTCGCCCAAACCCATCATGGGCGGTCGCCCACGCACCCAGGTCGCCGGAAAACGGCCAAAACCAACTGGGTTTCTCCCAAATCTTCCACCCAAACAACATAACTCAAACCAAATGCTTTCAATAGGTATACTAAGGTACCCAAACAACATCTAACACAAAAGGGGACCTTAAGAACACCATAAATGACCCCAAACCAAGGATCAAACTCAACATCAACATCAATCACCATTTTTAGACAAAAACCCAAATGAACCCCAAACAACATCTAAACTCATCCAAACTTCAATTATAACAACAATGGCATTATATGAACATAATATGAGCATTTTGGCATAAAAATGGGGGAAAAGTAACTTACTTGCAAATTCTCAAAGTTGACGGAATTTGAATATTTTTTATTCTACGCGATCCTATCGACGATCTAAACAATGTTCAAGTTTTAAGAAATAAGAGAAGATGAGAGGAAGAAGGTTTAAATGAAGAGAGAAGAAGGAGAAGAAAACTTACCACTTTTTGGAGGAGAGAGGGAGAGAGATGGCTGGAGATGGGATGGAGAGAGTGAGGGAGAGGGTAAGGGAGGTGAGGGGAGTAGGGAGGGAGTATGAAAAATGTTTAAAAGATTTACTCTAGCCCCCCCCCCCCCCCCCCCACTACACTACACACAATGATACACTCCCTACTAACAACTAAGACCCAACAACACTACACTAACCCAAATGACCAAAATAAATGCTAGGCATAATCATTATGAAACATAAAATGCACACATAATTATTTAAATAAATAATAATTTAAATAAATAAATAAGCAAATAAATAAATAAATAATTATTTATTACTAATAAAATAGAGCCTATATTTCGGGTCGTGACAACTAGGGATCACAAGGGAGTTTTTTTAGACTTTTTGGACCAATTTTAGGCCCCAAACACAAGCAATAAAGTTGATCACAAAATTCAGCCCAGAAAAGGCAAACAGAAACCTTAGCATGTTTATCACCAATTTTAACCATCTTAGCTTGGGAATCTGACAAAACCCAAAGAATAAAAGTTTAAGACAACGCATAAAAAATGCAGATCCCAAAATTTGGAGTTCATAGGATGAGTTTTAGTGGTTCAAAAGGTTTCTGACATTTCAATGTCAGAAACTGGAAGTGCAGGATCTGAATTTTTGAGTTTGAAACATATGTTTGAAAGGAGCACTTCCATTGATCCAAAAAATGTATAAAAGATATGATAATCATCCTGCGTTCGTGTATAACAAAATCCATGTTTTGATCTTTGTCCAGAAAATTATTTTTCATCAAGTTTGAAGCCCAAGAACACAGCAAGGTACCACAGTGAATAAACAACTCAGAATCACTGAGACCCAAATTTATGCATTAAAATATGATCTAGGCATGGAATCTGAACATGAAACTTTAGGATAATATATTTCAACATATTATGAACAATTTTTGTTCTTTGACCTAAACCATAAAACCAATCTAAGATGGATTTACAAGCTCATCAAAATCAAGACTCTATACAGAAAGTAAAAACTGATTATATGAGGCATGATTATAGACCTCAAAACACTACTATATCTTCAAACCAAGACATGAAACTCAAGGAATTTGATATTTAACATGTTAACAACATTATCCAAGAGCTATTTCTCAACAAATAATGATTTTCACATGCATGATCATGAAGGAAAGCCAAAGAGGGCAGATTTACGCCCTTTGAGAGAAACATGAAGATTTTCATACACAAATTAAAGCATATGAATATTATGACTATTATGAACATATATAAACATAATAAACTGAGTATTAGCATCACATGATCATCATTTATATACATAAACAAAGCTTTACAAAGCTAAAAAAAAAACATGGAAGATGAAGGAAACCTAGTCATTATTTGACTAGGTTCCAAACCACTCCCAATATTGCTTACATATCTAAAGAGCCAAGGTTTACATAGAGTTTTACCCAGCTTTTGAGATTATGGGTGCTCCCTTTGTCAACCAAGGGAAGACTTTTTCTTTTCTTTTTGCTTTGTGTTTGATCAAAGTTTTGGCTTTGATGTGTTTTTTTTTGTGGTTTGTTTGGTGATTTATGGGTGGTGTAGGGGTGGTGTATGAGTGGTGGTGTGGTGATGGTCTGGTGGTGGTGTTCTTGTTGAGAGAGAATGAGAGTGGAGGATGGTAGGGTTTTTTTTTCTTTTTGTTTTTTTTGTCTCTCTTTTTGAAATGGATGAGAGTGGTGTATATAGGAGGAGGGAGGTGGTAAATTGGTTGTAACTTGGAGGGGGGAGGTTGTAAATTGGTGGATTCATCATCTATCCTTCTTGACTAAGGCTTAAAGTCATCTTCCTTATCTCTGTTCCGGCTTTCCGCTCCGCAACTGCTCCGTTGTGCGCGTCTCCGGTGTCCCGGTTGTCCGCGAGTCCAACATGAAAGTTGCTCGGAATATTTTTCTGGTCAGGCCGGTATATCTGAAATATTTTTATGAGCAAGGAACGACAATAATATATTTTTTGCTCTTCTTGACCAGTTGATAAGATATTTTGAGATATTTTCCAATTTGGATAACCATCTTTCCGGCTCCGGCTTTCCGCTCCGTCGTGCGCGCTCCGGTGTCCCGGTTGTCCGCGGGCCCAACATGAAAGTTGCTTGGAATAATTTTGTGGTCACGCCGGTATATCTGAAATATTTTTATGAGCAAGGAACGACAATAATATATTTTTTGCTCTTCTTGACCAGTTGATAAGATATTTTGAGATATTTTCCAATTTGGATAACCATCTTTTCGGCTCCAGCTTTCCGCTCCGTCGTGCGCGCTCCGGTGTCCCGGTTGTCCGCGGGTCCAACATGAAAGTTGCTCGGAATATTTTTCTGGTCAGGCCGGTATATCTGAAATACTTTTATGAGCAAGGAACGACAATAATATATTTTTTTGCTCTTCTTGACCAGTTGATAAGATATTTTGAGATATTTTCCAATTTGGATAACCATCTTTTCGGCTCCGGCTTTCCGCTCCGTCGTGCGCGCTCCGGTGTCCCGGTTGTCCGCGGGCCCAGCATGAAAGTTGCTTGGAATAATTTTGTGGTCACGCCGGTATATCTGAAATATGTCAATTAGCAAGGAAAGGTAATAATATATTTTTAATGCACAGAATGGATAACAGCGAGCAGTTCGGGGGGTTGCGGGCCCCGTTTCCGGTCCCGCACCTCGAAAAACGATTTTTTTGCCTGTTTGCTCGTTTTTCCGCTCTGATCATGAATTTGAAGTCCTTTCATCCATTCGATGCACCGATAAGGCTCACGGCAGTCCCGCACAGCCAAATCGAGGGTTTTAGGTCAATTTTCGGGTTTAGACCGATTCAAGGTGGGTTTTTAGGGGTGCGAGATCAGGGTATCTACACATTGCGTGTTACTACTACGGTAACTAGTACGCTTGCTAGGTTTTTATTACTAGTGGAGTTTTTCTCTGTCACGCCATAACATCTCCATGTCACAATCACTTCATCATGCTAGAATCTTCATTCCTATTATCATGTCATAATCATTGTTATGATGTTTATCATATTGCAACATCCACCATGATATGATCATTGCCATGTCATATCATGATTCAATGCCATTAACTGAATTCATTAAGCCAGAAGATTAACGTCTCTAATTCAAAATGAAAATAAACTTATGCCCAAACAAAGATGGTTCAAATTTTATGTGTGCACATCATATCTGTCACTGCATGAAAAGCTAACTTGCAGTTCACAAAGCAACATAGTTTGGATTAATCATCTCTTCAGAAATAGGAGAAACTTCAGTCAAAGCCGAAAGATTTGGGTACAATATTAATCGCCAATGATCATGACAGCCGAATCTTCCCACAACAAATCCAAAAGCAAGGAAGCCTGACCGTAAGGTAATCAAAAAACCTTTTAGGTAGGACTGAGATCCAAAATGAAGTTGCAGCACTCAACACAGTGCCAAAGATTATGTTGGTCCCAAAGGGCAACAAGGGTATGAAAAATAGCTAGAGGGGGGGTGAATAGCTGTTTTTATAATTCTTTTCGTACCCTTGATAAACTCAATTGCAAATGCGCACTTTATCAAGTAAGTGTTATGAAATGCGCCTAAGTGAGTGAGTGAAATGCACAGCGGAATTTAGTAATGAAAATAGGCGCAAAGTGTGATAAAGGGGCGCACACACTCTAAGTATTTTGGCTCAAAGTGGTTGAAATAAGGAATTAAGGCAAATGAAATAACAACACAACACAATTCAGATCAAACAATCTACAATGAGTAAACAAGCAAATAGTAAGTGAAAATAACTTGAAAGTAAATGACAAGATAATAACACAAGCTATTTGGAGAGGTTCGATCAATGAAAAATCTACGTCCTCTACCAAGATGGTTAGTCTTGGATTTCTAATGGAGATCTTATATTATGAGTGAGTGTTACAAATTACAACTTTTGAGCTTCTACACTAACTCAAGATCTAATATTCTATGAATGAACAAATCCAAAACAATAACCGGTGTATCTCTAAAAGATGGATCTAAGTGATCAAACTTAAAGAGGTGCGTGTGTGATTTTAGTATCAAGGATCTTTAGATCTTTATGATTTAGAGCACAATGAAACTAAAGTATTATAGCTTGAAGATCTGGGCTAAGGATGAAGGTATGAAGATGTTCTTGAGAAATTCTGGAAACACGAAGGCAATCTTCAAATCTTCAACAAATGCTTTGAGAGAGAAATTCTTGAAATTCTTAGCAAAACTCAGCAACTTCAAAATGTTGAAGTTGTGGGGTATTTATAGTGAACTTCAAAAAACTAGCCATTGGAAATCCTTGTGGATAAGATGTGCTGTCACTCGTTGATTGGAGCATGCATATATTATGGCCACTTTGACACTCAACATAAATATGACCGTTATGGACACGTGTCAACAGATTAGGCTCATATGCATCTTTTAACCACTGTTGGATCATTGGCGTAATTTGAATTCTCTTCAAGTCTTTGAGTCTTCAATAAATCACAGAGTGTTGAATAAACACTTTGAGGCGCGTTGAGCCAAGAGGCGCATAGAGACTGCGCGCGCTAAGGCATATGTGGCGCATGGCGCGTATGATCAAAGTGAGGCGCATAGTATTTCTTAGAAGAATGCTTATATGCGCGCGCTAGACGGCATGGCGCATAGGCGCATAGGCGCATGGCTCAACTCAAAATGTGATTTTCTTGAATCTTGATCTTCTTGCCCTATTTCTAAGCCTATTCTATAACAATGGACAACCTAAAAAATGAAGTATAAATACTTCTTACATGTGGGTCTAAAGTCCATGAAATAAAACTTAGGTGATGGATCAATCAAATCTAATAAATCCTATTACATTAAAACTGAGATATATGTGGGCATACCCAACAGATTACACAAAGTAATGGTTCACTGCGCAGTGAAACACAAAAATCTCATCACACAGCAAAGCAAAGGCAGAAGAATCTGGACGGCTCAAAATGCAGCATATCCTTGCTTTCATTGTACATTTTAAAATATCCTGGTTATCCCTAGGTCTTCCTACCTGTCCGGGTTGTACCTTTGATTGATGATAGATTAGGTCTTCCTGCCTGCCCGGGTTGTACCTTTGATTATTAATAGATTAGGTCTTCCTGCCTGCCCGGGTTATACCTTTGATTAATGATGGATTAGGTCTTCCTGCCTGCTCGGGTTGTACCTTTGATTGATGATAGATTAGGTCTTCCTGCCTGCCCGGGTTGTACCTTTGATTAATGATAGATTAGGTGTTCCTGCCTGCCCGGGTTGTACCTTTGATTAATGATGGATTAGGTCTTCCTGCCTGCTCGGGTTGTACCTTTGATTAATGATAGTTAGGTCTTCCTGCCTGCCCGATTTGTACCTTTGATTGATGATAGATTAGGGGGGAACACAAGGGAGAACAAGAGAGACACAAGGACCACACATCACTCATACACTCTACTCTCACTTTCTCTCCATCAGCCAAACACTCACTTGACCTTCCAAACTCAGATCATATCACTACCATAACACCACCATATCACCATCTTATCATTACCCTCAAACACTAACCAAAACAACCAAGCAAACTCATCACAAACAACTCTCTCAAACACAAGCACAACATCTCTAGAAAAGCAACCAAAAAAGTCTTCCCTTGGAAGCAAAGGAAGCACAACTTAGGTGATATTTCTATCTTGTAATATCATATATGTAAAATGTAGATATTCATGTAATTTCTTGAGAGGTCTAGCCACTTGTTAGGCTAGACCTCCATTCGTGGACTAAAATGTAATGTTTGATGTCCTTTACCTTGTTCTTGATAAATGAACGTTTATGCTATTGATATTCAGTTGTTATCACTTGTTATGCTTCAAATATTATATATATTATCTATGTTTTACATGTTGAATGTTCATGTTTGTGGATTTAGGGAGGTTTTCCGAGGTCTTCATGTGTTTTCATCTAAAACCCCAAATCTGTCCTTGTTCCTCTTTTCCCATGTAAAAAATCATCAAGTTATGGATAAATAAGTGATTTTCCATGCCTTTTGTGTCATTAACATGTATATATATGTGCGCACAAGATTTCATGATCATATCACTTCATTTGATTGAGTTTTGATGATTGTTTTCATGGTAGTGTAACTGTCCAGCAAGACCTTCAGTTTTGACCACTCTGTCTTGTCATCTCCATTACTCATAAAAAACTTGGTTTTTGGTCTTAGTCAATAAAATAGTTTTTGTTCTAAACATAATAATAAAAATGAGTATGCTAATATCATATTTTTCCAACAAGAATAAGTGGCTCTTTCCATTTTTTGTTTCAACTCTTTGCTCTTAGATTGATGTACTTGATGTTCTGACATTAAAATGTCATAGGTGTTTTTATATGCTTAAACTTGCTTTATGGACTTGCAACTTGGCATTCTTAATATTCAAGATGTTATGAATAAGTTTTATGTTTGGGGGTGTAAGAGATAATTATCCCACATCTTCTAAAGAGAGAAACATGGACCGGTATATAGACTTGAGGAGTGACTCCCCTTATCACCAATTGGTTTTAAGGTGGAACCTCCAACATAGTCCATTGCCGGCCCAGTCCAGCCCATGCTAACACTCGGGCCTCTCGCTTCTTCTTACCCCATCTCTAATTCTAAGAATATATAATCACCACTTTTGTTAAGGCATAAAAACAAGGCATAAAATGAACTTAAGAGGCATGCATGATAGAGACCATCATGGGCGAGGAGAATGCCTAACCCATTCTCTTCTCGTAACTTAGCCCCCGAATCCACTTTTTCAAATAATATGTTTTTTTTAATAGAAAAATATTACATTTTGTCTAAAAACTGTTATGTTTAGTTGTATAATAACTATATCTATATGTTTTTAAATAATAAGTTACAATGGATTTAATTTATCATGGTACATGTAGATATTATCTACATAAATGTATTACAATTTTGTCTACGAAAGTGTTACATTTACTTGTACAAACAATTACATTCATGTGTATAAACTGATATTATTCAAATGTTATTATTATTTTTTTTAAATAAAATCAAAATACCCTAATTCTTTTATTCTGCAAAAACACTATTATATTTTTGCACAAAGAATATTACATTTAGTTATAGTTAGTGTTGCAAGTAATTATAGTTATTATTAAAGTTGAAAGAGGAGTAAAATGCACGTTTTTTTAAATTGATGTTACATATACTTATAAAAAATGTTACATATAAATAACATAATTGTTACATTTAATTATAGTAAATATTATTTTTTACGGACAAAAAACACCAAAATTAAATATTTTTTGAAAAAATTAATTTTTTTACAATTTTATTTTAAATTTCGTGTTACGTAGTAGATTTTGAGTGAAGCACGGGTCGGAATTCTCTAGTATCTGCTCTTAAATTTTCAATCACAATTATTTTCACCTATGAGAACACAATGAATATTTTAATGAGAGACCGGCTCAATCTTTACAATGACTCCTCTCTCTTTCTCTCCCCTCTTTTCACGTCAACGATACCTTTGCTACATTTCCAATTTTCACACACCCAACAAATGCTCCTTGCCTTCATAAAATAAATGAACTTGTAACTAATTTTCTTTTTGACTTCTTTACCCCTTTCTGCTCATCCGCCAAATGTGTGCCTTCCCCCATCAACGGTCCACAATGGAATTGGCAAATATTAAAACAAGAAATAAAAAAAAAAAACTAATTTGTCCTTTGTGAAATTCACAGGGGTAGATCTTGAAACTCAGACAAGTATATAACCATATGACTCGCTCTCTTTCTTTTCCATATAGTTGCAGAGAACTTGCACAGATCTCTCTCATTCTCTCCTCATTCAACCCAAGGAACGATCTCTGAGGTATTTATTACATAATTTCTGTCTCCTGTATTTGTTTTCTGCTGATGTTATATTTGGAATTGCTTGAAATTGATGATTTTTTTGTTTGATTCGGTCTTTTATGATTATTATGCTGATTTGATGTATGATCCGAGCTAAAACCGTATTCATTTTACGTTATTCGTTGTTTAGATGTGTGGATCTGTTGTTGTTTTTCTTCCTCATTGTTGCCATTATTTTAGATCCGCTGAGTGTGTAGATCACATGTTCGATCTGTAATTCAATTAGTTTACTGGAAAGTGGAAATGAGCTGAATATATAGATACATGTTTTTGGTGTTCAATTTCCATTGTAGAGTTCACATGTTGTGAATTCAGTGTGGTGAATGGCAGATCCGAGTCACTTGTGTTTATTAATTAGCTTGTATCTGAAAATTCCCTTCGCGATTTCATTTAAATGCTACAATTATCATACGTTTGACTCTGTAGTTACAAATGGCATTAGATCTGACTGTGTGCCTAAGGTCTTTCTGTGCTCGGATTATTTCCCAGATGTACATTAAGACGCCTTCTTAGGTCAACTGCTATCGCTTTACTAGCTGATGTATCTGAGTGTTTCCTTTTTGATGTTGGTTGCATCTTTGGAAATTGTAGTTTTAGCCTTTTGGAGAAAATATTCAGTGGTCCTAGATCGCGGTGTGAGGTGTTCATAACCAATAGGATGATACAGAAATGATGATTTTAATACGTTTTTTAGAGGTTGCAGAAAGAAGATTCAGAATTTCGTGGGTTCCAAGTCTGAAAAAAGTGTTGATGTCATCAGTTTCTTGACTTTTTATATGCTTCAAACAGGGCCATTATATCTTTTATCACAGTTTTGCATGTCCACTTGCAGCTGTAGTTTGTGGTTGTATTTTCCTCCAACTGTTGACCTTAAGTGAGATAAATATTCCGTTATAAGCGTTGGGATGCATGTTGGGGTAGGGGAAAAGGGCTGAGGTTGCGTTACTTAGTCTCTTGGATGCAGATCTTATAGAACATGTGGTGGAAATATGTCACCATTGTTCTTTATTGGGTGACAAACAATTTGTAACTATTTGAATATCATGGGATTTTCTTGAAATTTTTATGTCACAGGGTATAAAACCCTATTTTCACAGGTGTTATGCCGTGGTGGTTCCAAAGATCTACAGATGGTCTTCTTATTTCTGGAATTGATTTTTTTTTTTTTGCTGATACATGATTACTTTCTATTCAGAAGCCAGGTTTCCAGTTACAGAGGCAAAATGGTGAAGATTTGCTGCATTGGAGCTGGCTATGTTGGTGGCCCCACCATGGCTGTGATAGCACTCAAGTGCCCTAACATTGAAGTGGTGGTTGTTGATATTTCTAAGCCTCGTATTGATGCCTGGAACAGTGACCAGCTCCCCATATATGAACCAGGCCTTGATGATGTCGTGAAACAGTGCCGTGGAAAGAACCTGTTCTTTAGCACAGACGTAGAGAAACATGTCTGTGAGGCTGATATAGTATTTGTTTCCGTCAATACCCCAACTAAGACACGTGGTCTTGGAGCAGGCAAAGCTGCTGATCTGACCTACTGGGAGAGTGCTGCTCGTATGATTGCCGATGTGTCGAAATCAAACAAAATAGTAGTTGAGAAATCAACGGTCCCCGTGAAAACAGCTGAGGCAATTGAGAAAATCCTGACCCACAACAGTAAAGGAATTAAGTTCCAGATCCTGTCTAACCCAGAATTCCTTGCTGAGGGAACTGCAATTGAAGATCTTTTTAAACCCGATCGTGTCCTCATTGGAGGCCGGGAAACTCCAGAAGGGCAGGCAGCAATTAAAGCATTGAAGGACGTGTATGCCAACTGGGTCCCTGAAGATTGTATCATCACCACCAACTTGTGGTCTGCAGAGCTCTCAAAGCTTGCTGCAAATGCTTTCCTCGCCCAACGAATCTCATCCGTTAATGCCATGTCAGCTCTCTGCGAGGCTACCGGAGCAGATGTAAGTCAAGTTTCGTATGCAGTTGGTAAGGATACAAGAATTGGTCCCAAATTCTTGAATGCTAGTGTTGGTTTCGGTGGATCCTGCTTCCAGAAGGATATTCTCAACTTGGTGTACATCTGCGAGTGCAATGGCCTTCCTGAAGTGGCGGAATACTGGAAGCAAGTCATTAAGATCAACGACTACCAGAAGTCTCGTTTCGTAAACCGTGTTGTTGCCTCCATGTTTAACACGGTGTCGGGTAAGAAAATCGCCATCCTAGGATTTGCTTTCAAGAAGGATACAGGTGATACCCGAGAAACACCAGCCATTGATGTTTGCTTAGGATTGTTGGGGGACAAGGCCCTTGTCAGCATTTACGACCCACAAGTCACTGAGGACCAGATCCAGAGGGATCTCTCAATGAACAAGTTTGACTGGGACCACCCCCTACACCTTCAGCCAATGAGTCCCACCACTGTGAAGAAAGTGAGCTGCGTTTGGGATGCTTACGAAGCGACTAAGGATGCACACGCTGTTTGCATTCTTACTGAGTGGGATGAGTTCAAGAGCCTTGATTACCAGAAGATATATGACAATATGCAGAAACCCGCTTTTATCTTTGATGGAAGGAATGTTACTAATGCTGATAAGCTGAGGGAAATTGGTTTCATTGTCTACTCCATCGGTAAGCCTCTTGATGCATGGCTCAAGGACATGCCTGCAGTTGCATAAATCACGTCGTCTTGATCAAGTAGCTCGTGGTGTTGGAACCACAGAGCATTAGCTCTGCAACACTCAGTTGGATTCTTTACTATTTTTTGCTGGTCTAGTTTTGATTTTCTTACCCTTTTTTTTTTTTTTTGATAATTGTGGTTTTCCATCTGGTTAAGAAGCTTTATGTTTTTCCCTTACATTGTATTAATGATATGACATTCTTACATTGCAAATGGTGTAACTTAGTTAACTAAGCTTCCTCCTTACTGCTTTTGATGTTGTTGATGGGTTGAAGCCCTTGGTATGTGGTGTCGTAATTGTGTTGAATGCATAAATCACCTGCATTCAATTAGGGATGAGAAATTCATAGGTTTACAAGAATTTTTCAGAGAGGACCTCTCTAGATCTGGCTTTTGGTTGTGAAATTTCTTCCCTGTAGGCTACTTACGGATGAAATCTAATTTTCTAAAATGAATAACAATCTTAGATATTAACAGGAGATGTAAAAAATCCGAATCAATAAAAAACAATCTTACTTTTAACAACAGATGTAATAAAATCCGAACCACTACAGTCAAAAAATTTGCTATGATGGATGTGCTAGGTTGGTTAACTTTGAGGGCAATCCCCACCAAGTTCTAATTTTTTTTTTTTTGAAATGTCTAATATTGTACTACCTCTCTCCCTAAATGAGTGTCCAAATTTCATTTTAAGGGACAATTTTTTTTGTACAATTTGGTGGAAAAATTCATATACAATCTTGTAATCCTCTTTACAAACATTTAGTTTTTGCGAGTATAAAGAGACCGGTAAAATTTTTTTCGAAAAAAAACATTTAGGGACAAAGTTATGATCAAAATAGACACTCATTTTGGGACAAATTCCTGAAAATGGACACTCATTTAGAGACAGAGGGAGTATTATTTATGCAGTAGTATTAATCTGCAATTTGTTATTCTCCAATATACTGCATCACATAACACTGCACAACTGAATATAATACTGAATGGAGGCAACGGCAGCGACTGGCGACCATATTTCGGCGACCGGATTCCACGACCGGCAGTGGTGGCAGGAGACAGTATTATTGATGCTGTATCATAACTTTTAAATACTGCATAATATTGAATGCAATACAATATAGGGGTTTTTTTACCAATAAGTTCATGAAATGCACCTCTAATACACCTTGCTGTCTCCCTACAATATAGGGGTTTGGACAATTGATTTCTGTCCAAATCCTTGTTAAAGGATCACGTTCTGAACACATGACACTTTTGAGGGGTTAATTGTCAAATTTTGAAACTAAAAGCGAAAGCTTAGAAAAAGACAAAGAAAACAAAAACATAAGAACTCGTTTCTCTCCCTGCATAGCAGCCGCTTCTCCTTTTCCGCCGGCACCATTGTCTCCCTCCTTTGCTCACTCCGGTGAAGCCTCCTTTCCCCACTACAACAACCTTTCTGTCTCCCTACACCTGCTCTAAACACTCAAATCTCTTTCCGGACTCTGCACCCTCGCCGCAATCCTCTACCGCCCGAGAACTCCGCTTCTCAAAAACCATCGCTAAACCTGCCACCCATCAGCCCCTCTTCACCGTCGAATAGATATGGTCTCAGCACTCCTCCCATTTTCAGATCTTTATTCGATATTGTGGGTACAAACGATGGTTTTGTAATTTTTGGAATTGGAAAAAAAAAGTGGGCTTTGAAAATTTAGTATTTTGTGTTTTGAATTAAAGTGTGGTTTTTGTTAATCTAGTCAGGTTAGTGTGGTTATTTTTTTTTTATCCACATACTATCTGAAATTTGAGAAATGATATTGAAAACTGCTTTTGAAATTTTGGAATGCAAGTTGAAAGTAAGTTTTGAAATTTGGGAATTGAAGTTGAAAGTGGATTTTAAAATTAAGGATTTTGTGTTTTCGAATTTGAACGGTGGTGGTGGTGGTGGTGGTGGTGAACTAGTAGTAGGGCTGGTGGTGGTGGTGATGGTGATAGTGGTGGTGTTTGATGATGAACATGGATAAAGAATATGGAGATGGTGAACATGGAGTTAAGAAGGAGATGAAGAATATAGATAATTAAATTAAACTTTAGTGTTTAAATTATCATTACAAATGTTGTACGTATTTTATTACAAAAAATTAATAAATTTCATTCAGTATTATCTTTTAAATATTATTTGTTTTATTTTGTTTCATAATATTTGAAGTTTAAGTATTTTTTTCGAAGCTTGAATCATTAATACTTAAAAAATTATTTTATTTTAATAAAAAAATGTTAAATGTATTTTCAATTTTAAATTTGAACTTAATATTGATTTTATGCATAATGATGTTGTACAAATTCAATTTTATGTACAAATAAGTGTATGAGATAGATAGTTTTTCTGAGCTTTCCCTTTAGTTTCAAATTTGACAATTAACCCCTCAATAAGTGTCATATGTGCTGCACGTGATCATTTAACAAGGATTTGGACATAAATCGTCAAAAAGCACTAAATTGTCTAAAAAATAGCATGTCAGGCCCTATATTGATAAAATTGGAAAGTCATGCCCCATATTGCAACTGCTCCATGGTATTAGGCCCTATTTTGTATTTTACCCAAATTTAAATACCCCATAAATTCTTGTGCAGTAGTATATTGTAGGGGCATATACCAAAATGTCCCGTGGCCAAATGAAAATTATCATCATATAGGACAAATAATTTCAAAACTAACCAAAAAGTCCTTACTATAAAATTTGGACCAGCGTGCCTCTGCCTCATTTCCCTTGCGTTCTCGTGGCTCAGTGTTTTTTTTTTTGTCACATTTAAAACTGATAAATTCGTATCTCAGTTATTTTATTTATTTATTATCGTTTTTCACATTTTAAACTGATAAAATTTGTATCTCATTTTGTTTTCACATTTAAAACTTATAAATTCACCTCTCTCTTTTTTTCATTCATTTTTTACTTGTAAAACTGATAAATAGGTATATTAGTTGTTCAAACTTGCGCTAATTGTTTTTTCTTTCATTTGTTACTTGTAAAATTGATATATTCATCTTAGTTATCCATAATTGTGCTATTTTTTCATTTTTAAATTCAGAAAATAAATTCAACTCACAGTAAAATCTCATTTCTCACTTTTGAAAAATAGAAAATTGTTGTTACATTCATTGTGAACAACTGATAACTCAATTTTCTAATTAATTTATCTCTCAATATAGTCTCATTTCACACTTATGAAGATAGAAATTTGTTGTTACATCCCTTTTAAACAACAAATTAAATAACTTGTCAACGATCGTCGAGTGATAGGGAAACTTGCCCAATCAGAGTCACAATAAGCGGAAAGCTTGAGAGTACTTGTAGAGCCGAGCAAAACACCCTATCCCGGATGTCCCTTGAGGTAGCGAACCACACAAAGACTGCCTCCCAGTGATCAAGATAAGGATGTTTCATAAATTGTGCCAACGTGTGAACTGCATAACTAAACCCGGGACGAGTAAGCGTCAAGTAAATTAGATGACCAACCAATCTTCGATACTTTTCTGGATCCTTCAACAAGGGACTATCAGATAGAGCAAGTCAGTGGTGTTGTTCAATAGGAAATGGAGAAGGCTTAGAACCAAGAAGACCAACTTCAGACAACATATCCAAAGCATAGTTACGTTGACATTATAACAAACCATCCTTCCCTCATGCTACTTCAATGCCTAGAAAATACTTTAAAGTCTCGAGGTCTTTCATGTGAAAACACTCACCGAGATAGGTTTTGAATATCTAAATCGAAGCGGGATCATTTCCACCCACGATCAAATCGTCCACATAAACAAGAACACACAAAATAGTGCCTCCCGTTCGATAAGTAAAAAGAGAATGGTCAAACCCGGATTGAGTGAAACCATATTGTTTAAGTGCCATCATCTGTTTAGAAAACTAACACCTCTTAGCTTTTCGTAACCCATAGAGAGAATTTTGAAGCTTACAAACTTCATTGTCAAACGTGGTGAATCCCAAGGTATTACCTCATATATACTTCCTCATGCATATCACTGTGAAGGAAGGCGTTATGTACATCTATCTGATATAGTTCCCAGTTATATGAAACAGCAATGGCAAGGAAAGTACGTACATCAACCATCTTAGCTAGAGAAGCAAATGTCTCATGGTAATCAATCCATTCTAATTGTCTATTGGTGAGGATGACCAAGCAAACCTTATACCGTTCTACAATACCATCAAAATGATACTTGATCTTGTAAACCGATTTTCACCCAATAGCTCGTTTGACGGATTGTAGTGTGGCTAATGTCCACGTACCATTATTTTCAAGTGCATCAATTTCTTGGCGCATGACCTCACGCCACCTTTCATCTTTAACCGCTTCCGAGTAGGAAGTGAGTTCAATTCATGCAGTAACAGCAGCCAAAAGAACACGGTGTTGGGCGGTAAAACAATTGCATGTTACATAATTAGTTATGGAATATCGAGTACCTGTGGATGACAGTGAGGGAGCAGCGGAGGTAGAGATATCAAGGCTACATCACACGGTATGCAACACATAATCATGAAGGTGTGTCGAGATTTAGCGTTGATGATGACCTCGGCCATATACTTGATTTGTACTGTCCTCAATCTCATTAGTCTCAATGTCAGCACCTGCTGTGGGAGGGTTGTCCTCACTCGAGGTTGTAATCTTCCTGGAGTTTAAATCCGTCTCACCCAACTCGTGAGTGTCATCCGCTGCAGGATGTTTATCATCGACCCCATATACCTAGTCTGTTGGGATAGAATTTGCAGAAGCAGAGTTATAAGTCTGAAATGGTCTTGAGAAACAAAGTTGTAGACACCCCATTTTGAACATTACAATCACAGCTACACTACTCTTGTATCTCGCCTTTGTGTCCGGATGAAAAATCATCATTTTTATCACGTTTTGTTAAGTTTCTAATTGACTCCGTTAGTTAGGGGCTAAACTGAAAAAACAGAATGAGATTGAGGCAAAACAGTGAATCATCACTGGTACGAGAGAACTTCCCTAGTCTTTGAATTTCAGCCAGTTTCCTCTTGGTTTTGAACTCCTTCTTGGTAAAAAATCTTGCCTTACAAGATTTTATCAAACTACTGATCATAGAGACGGGATAAACCAAAAAGACTTTGATTCGTACCCTCCCAAACCTCCAGACTTGATCCCTAAGCCATCCTACACTATAAAAGCAAACCCTCTTTGACTCACCTGACTTTATGAAGCATTCTCTTCTTATTCAAACTAAGGCTATAAACAGGTGCATTTCAAAGGGGATAACAGATGCCTCGGTTGAAATCTCCAAAGAGCTCCAGAATACCAAAGATGATCTTACTCACGAAGTCAAGAAAGTGAGACTGTCGGTTGAGAAGGATGTTGACATAGCGATCAAAGCATCTATGGCTGCTCTAAACGAGAGTTTGGGAAGAAAGCTTGAAGCCTTCAAGCAGGCGATGATTGTTCACACCAACCGCATCGAAAGCCAATCCACCAAGATAGATCTGCTATTCAACAGAGTTAATACGGTGATGAATAGGCTCAACCGCCAAGGCAATCAAGGAGGAGATGCTGCTGGTCATGGAAATGAGAATGCCCAAGGAGAAGAGGATGAAGAAGATGGAGTCACTGTTCCTATCTTCATTCCTGGACTTACCATGCCATCCTACCGCTTTCCTCTCACCACAAGTTCAGATTCTGACTACCTTGAATTCGACCGCATTTGAGTCTACCGTGAACCATCCTTCCGTACCTATTTTAATATGACCGTGTGTAGTCATTTAAACAATCCTGTTGATGTTCAAAACAATTTTACTTTTATTATGTTTTTATTTGGTTTTGTAAGCTAACAATTATTACTTTTCTGATTCTACACTTCCATGCTTGAATGAATTTTTCTATGAAGTGTTATGATTGTGTTTGATGAATTTGCATACTCATTGATATTATCTCTAAATGCATTCAAACTTATACTTCTATCTTATTAGGATTAGAATCTTACTTTATCTTTTTAGGATGATAGAAATCTATGACATTGTCTTAGAGTGTGCATTGACTTGGGACATGAAATTAATAAAATAATACTCCCTCTTGTTGGGTTTCCAAGTAACATGCGCAGCGGAATATAGCAATTAAAATTTTAAGAAACCCAAAGCCATGGATCCGTTCATATGATTAAATCAAATATAACAAGATGAATATAGGAATAACTAACCCTTGATGGCTATCAAATTTTCTCTTTGGTCTTGGTGGAGATCTTGAAGCTTTATCACGAACAAATCACGAACTTTGTAAGATGATAAAATTCACCCTCTAGCGGTATCCACACTTCGAACGAATATCAAAGGAACTTCTTCGATCTTGGTTGCTAGACCAATAATTGTAAAACACGCTTTTCAATTTAATAAAGAACTATATGGAATTTATTTGTGAATTATTTTGTTCCTCAATCAATGATATCTTAGAACAAAATAAAATCTCTCTCAAACTCTTTGAGGCTCACAAAATCACTTGTTTTTATGGTCTGACCGAATTGGGGTTTTTATACACAATTAAGACCTATTCCAAATAGGAATCTTGTGCCAAAAACCACTCCTAATCAAATTAGGAAATTTCCAATCGGCAGCACCAGGCGCCCGCCTGGTACCACCCAGGCGCCCGCCTGTTTGGGCAGAAAGTCCAGTTCCTTTCCAGCTTGAACAGGCGCCCGCCTGGTACAACCCAAGCGCCCGCTTGGTTGACCAGGAGGCCCAGATCTTTCCAGAAATTCCTTGGAAGTCCTCCGACCCTAAATACCAATATAGCCCTTTTATTTAAGATTCGTTCTATTGTGTGTGACCCTCTAGGATTATACTAAGTTGGCAATGGGTTCAAACATGATCCCATAAGATATGATTAGGTTCTAGCAAACCGTCATACCTACCCAAATAGTATAACTAGATACAAGTTCTCATTCCTTTAGAATATGTCATAATCCCTTTGTCCACGATGTCATTGAACACAAGTCATGGTCAAACAGTCAACTTGTTTTGTTCAATACTTTCTCGATTCCGAATATGTTGATAATCCAAATGACATTGATCCAATCAATTCATTTGAGTCCGGCCGAACATTTCATCAACATCATTCCTTCGAGGGGCCCAAGCTTGACATCTCTCCGTGGAGGAACAAATCCATTTAGCTTATTATTCTTCCCAACGGGAATCCGATTATGCCAATCATACCCTTTATAACTACCGTGTTAAGGTAGCGTTTGAATATGTGAAACACAATGTTCATCAAGTGGAAAACTATAATAACTTCATGTCTAAGGATTCAAATGACATAACTAATATGAGATATATGTTCGACATAGACCATGACATAAATCTCATACAGCGGGTCATGTCCAGTATCTTGTTCCAAACAAGTACCCATAAATCTGACATGATCATCTCATGATCATTTAGCCTTTATACTAGTGCTTAACAAGTACTAGGGACGGAGATTATTATAAGTAAACATGAACAACAATAATAATCAAAACATCTCTTTATTAATATGAAATAAATGATAACAATTACAACGTTTATTAAACGTGCCTAGGGCACCACTACCAACAATCTCCCACTTGCCCTAGGCCCAATCTCCCATGTATCTAATACCCATGGACCTAACATGACCATCATGTTTAGCTTGTGGAAGTACCTTTGTTAGCGGGTCCGCAACATTGTCATCAGTAGGTACTCTGCATATATTTACGTCTCCCCTATCAACGATTTCTCGAATGATATGAAAACGCCTAAGTATGTGTTTGGATTTTTGATGTGCTCTTGGTTCCTTTGCTTGAGCAATAGCACCATTATTGTCGCAATAAAGGTCTATTGGATTAGCAATACTAGGAACCACTTCAAGTTCAGTTATGAACTTCTTAATCCAAACAGCTTCCTTTGCAGCATCCGATGCAGCAATATACTCAGCTTCTGTTGTAGAATCAGCGGTTGTACTTTGCTTGGAACTCTTCCAGCTTACAGCTCCACCATTTAATATAAACACAAAACCCGATTGCGATCGGCTATCATCTTTGTCGGTTTGGAAGCTTGCATCCGTGTAAGCATTTACAACGAGATCATCTTCCATTCATCCATAGACTAAAAACGAGTCTTTAGTTCTTATCAAGTACTTAAGAATCGCTTTTACAGCTATCCAGTGATTTTCGCCAGGGTCGGATTGCTATCTACTTGTCATGCTCAAAGCATAGGATACATCCGGCCTAGTACAAATCATGGCATACATGATGGACCCAGTTGCCGAAGCATATGGAACATCATTCATTTTCTCACGCTCATCTTTTGTCTTAGGACATTGAGTCTTGCTTAGAGAAACTCCATGTAACACGGGCAAGGTGCCTCTCTTAGAATTTTCCATACGGAATCTTCTAATGACCTTGTCAATGTATGTACTTTGGCTTAAACCAAGTAGCCTTCTTGATCTATCTCTATAGATCTTAATGCCAAGAATATATGCGGCTTCACCCATATCTTTCATTGTGAAGCACTTTCCTAACCAAGTCTTCACAGACTGAAGTGTAGGAATGTCGTTTCCAATGATTAATATGTCATCCACGTATAAAACAAGGAATAGCACTATGCTCCCACTAATCTTCTTGTATACACAAGGCTCATCTTCGTTCTTGATGAAGCCAAACTCTTTGACCGATTCATCAAAACGGAGATTCCAACTCCTAGAAGCTTGCTTCAATCCATAGATGGATCTCTGCAATTTGCATACCTTAGAATTTTGTTCAAAACCTTCTGGTTGTGTCATATACACATCCTCTTGTAGTTTTCCATTTAGGAAAGAGGTTTTGACGTCCATCTGCCATATTTCATAGTCATGATATGCGGCAATGGCAAGCAAAATTCTTATAGACTTGATCATTGCTACGGGTGAAAAGGTCTCATCATAGTCAATACCATGAACTTGCCTATAACCTTTCGCTACAAGCCTAGCTTTGTAAGTATGCACCTTCCCATCCATATCAGTCTTCTTCTTGAAGACCCATTTGCATCCTATGGTTTTTACACCTTCGGGCGCATCAATCAAATTCCAAACTTGATTGTCTTGCATGGATTGCAATTCGGATTTCATGGCTCCAAGCCACTTGTCCGAATCAGGAGAAGACATCGCCTCTTGGTAGGTTGTCGGTTCATCATTCTCAATGATTTCTACCTCATTACTATCCGTTACGAGAAATCCATATCTCTCGGGCTCGGATCGTAACCTACTAGATCTGCGAGTTACTTGTGTATTTTGAACAGGTTCCACAACTCCTTGTGGTTCTTGTTCTTGTTCCACTATTGGTTCAATGTTATTTTCTGGGTCTCGAATTTCTTCAAGATTTATTTTACTCCCACTGATTTCTTTGGAGAGAAACTCTTTCTCTAGAAAGACACCAGTTCGGGCAACAAACACTTTGTTGTCCTCTCGGTTGTAAAAGTAATATCCTTTAGTTTCCTTAGGATATCCCACGAAAATACATTTATCAGATTTGTGTGCAAGTTTGTCTGAGACAAGTCTTTTGACAAAAGCTTCGCAACCCCAAATCTTTATGAAAGACAGACATAGCTTCTTTCCGCTCCACATCTCATATGGAGTCTTTTGAACCGATTTAGTTGGAACACGATTTAGTGTGAAAGCAGCGGTTTCTAGAGCGTAACCCCAAAAGGATATTGGAAGATCAACTTGACTCATCATTGATCGAACCATGTCCAACAAGGTCCGATTCCTCCTCTCGGACACACCATTCCATTGTGGTGTTCCGGGTGGAGTCAATTGTGAAACTATTCCACAATTCTTTAGATGATCATCAAATTCTTGACTCAAGTATTCACCACCACGATCTGATCGAAGTGCCTTAATACTTTTGCCAAGTTGTTTTTCTACTTCATTTTGAAATATTCTAAATATCTCAAATGCTTCACTCTTATGTTTCATTAGGTAACATACACAAATCTACTATAATCATCAGTGAAAGTTATGAAGTATTGAAATCCTCCCCTAGCATTGCTACTTAATGGTCCGCATACATCGGAATGTATCAACCCCAATAAGTCGCTTGCCCTTTCACCCAACTTGGTAAAAGGTGTCTTAGTCATTTTTCCAAGAAGACACGACTCACAAGTATCATATGACTCTAAGTCACATGAACCCAAAAGTCCGTCCCCATGGAGTTTTGAGATACGCTTCTCATTAATATGACCAAGACGGCAATGCCACAAATAAGTATGATTTACATCATTAGGTTTAGATTTCTTATTTACATGATAGACATTATTTTCATTCTTGACATCCAAGATATAAAGGCCATTAAATGAATTAGCAATACCATAAAGCACATCATTTAATAAATAGAAAATTTCTTATTCTCAATAAGAAACTTAAAACCTTCATTATCCAAACAAGAAATTGAAATAATATTTCTGCTTAAATCCGGAACATAATAACAATTGTTCAAAACAAGAATTAATCCGGAAGGTAAAGTGACTTCATAAGTCCCTACGGCTAATGCAGCAACTCTTGCTCCATTCCCCACGCGTAGATCTACTTCACCTTCTTTAAGCAGTCTCCTATTCTTTAGTCCCTGCACATTTAGACAAATGTGAGAACCACATCCGGTATCCAATACCCAGGAATCAGTGGTAGAAAGGAGAATATCTATCATATAGATACCTGAAGTCGACGCAGCCTTGCTGCTCTTCTTCTTCTTTTGCTCTTCCAAGAAAGCCTTGCAATTAGGTTTCCAATGACCAATTTCTTGACAATGGGAACAGATTGCATCCTTTTGTGAATCAGGTTTTGCCTCAGAAGCCTTGGCAACCATTGCCTTGCTTATCTTGGGTTTGACAACTTTTGCCTTACCCTTTCCTTTGGCACTAGCCTTCTTCCCATCATGAACCAAGAGCACGGGAGAACCTTTCTCCACAATTTTCATCTCTGCAGTTTTGAGCATCCAATGCAACTCAGAGAGATTCTTATCCATTCCATGCATGTTATAATTCATCACAAACTGATTATAACTTTTAGGCAATGAATTAAGAATGAGATCCGTGGCTAGCTCCAATGGGATTGGATATCCAAGTTTCTCAAGGTGCTCTACATAACCTTTCATTTTAAGAAAGTGAGGACTCACTTGTTGCCCTTCATTCATTTTACTAGTAGTGAATGCAACAATGGTCTTGTACCTCTCTTGCCTAGCTTGCTCTTGAAACATGGTTCTCAACTCCACGCCTATCTCATAGGCTTCCAAATGTTCCAAACTTTGTTGGAGTTTTGAACACATAGCAGCAAGCATGAGACAACTTACATCTCTAGAATCATTACGATGTTTCTTGTAATTGTCTCTTTCTACCCTAGGGGCAGTAGGCGGTGGTTCAGCAGGGAGAGGCCCATCGAGAATGTACAACTTATCTTCTTGCCTAAGAACAATTCTTATGCTTCGGATCCAATCCATAAAGTTTGTACCATTCTCTTCGAGCTTATCCTTCTCAAGGATCGATCGCAACGACATTGATTGAGTGTTATTAGTCATTATCTACAAATATGCAAAATTTCCAAAATTTAATAAGTACCGATTTTCATTAAAGAGATAAATAATGTATTTTAAACAAAATACTCCCACTAAATTATATAACCTTCTTATACATCCAATGTATAATATAATTTAATTGGGTTGAGATCCCGCTTTAATCTAATTTTGAGTACGCTTTGGCGCACCGCTCAAAATTAAATCAATTAGGTAGACAACTCTTGTCAATCATATCTTATATGACTCTCAGTTCTTTTCATGAGATTCTTTAAGAAATCCAATTTCAAAAAGCATGTTAAATCTCATCTTTGCCTTAAGCCCAAAACTGTTTTGACGCTTAATTAAGTCCAACCATTTTAAACGCATAGGAAACTCTTATTCACTCATCTTGCTCAAACATGAATAAAATCAATGCACCTCGCTTTGGCGAGCCCACATAAAATTACTCATGTATAAAAAAGTGTTTTAATCATGGCATGGCAAAATGACTTAAAACTTTCTTTGAAGGTTCATCACATATAGCATATAACACATTTATGAGCACATAATATAAACATGTTACACATCAAGTTTAGCCACTAAATTAATCTCCATTAATTTAAGCATGGTATTTATGTGTCATTAGTTTCTCTATAATTATGAGGATGAGACTATTTCAACTTTGGTTATTATCTCCAAATCAAGACAATAAGAAGTGCGGTCGAACTAAGCCATTAGGCAACCACAATCCCGCACTAATTCAAGAAACCAAGAAAGTAGTCCATGTGGCCGAAACTAAGCAATAGATGGTCTCGATGAACGTAGGCCAATTGCATTCACAATTCCACATGGATCTCCAATCATTGAATCAAGAACTTTGTTTTCTCAATTTTAGCAATTATGAACTCTTCATAATTCTAACTTCGCTTTATCTTTGAAACTTTGATTGCGATCAATTTTGGGAAACACAATCTCGATGAACGCAAATTAGCCATCCAAAACTTTAACCAATCTAGGAATCACAAGACTAAAACAAATAGGAAAATCAAACCCCAAAATCCACACACAAACCAACTACACAAAACCCATTCCAGATCAGCAAGTCTGGACTGGTTCTGTTACTGGTTTTGTCGAATTTATCGAAAATTCCATATTCAGATTTTAACCAAAATCAGAACGAATTTTGACCACCGAGCGCCCGCCTGCAAAGGACCAGGCGTCCGCTTGAATGGCCAGAATAGTTTAGAATTTTAAAGTTCGAAAATTTTGTCTCAAAATTATTTTTCCCCGATTATTAAAACTTTGATCCAATCAAAAATCAATAATCGAAATAATTCAGAATCCACCATAATTTTTATTGCAATTGAATCGTGCGATTAAAGTTGCAAAACAATAAACCACATAAAATCACAAAACACATAAACATCATATAATCCAATATTCATATCATGCTTGGCCAAAAATCACTCCTAATCAAATTAGGAAATTTCCAATCGGCAGCACCAGGCGCCCGCCTGGTACCACCCAGGCGCCCGCCTGTTTGGGCAGAAAGTCCAGTTCCTTTCCAGCTTGAACAGGCGCCCGCCTGGTACAACCCAAGCGCCCGCTTGGTTGACCAGGAGGCCCAGATCTTTCCAGAAATTCCTTGGAAGTCCTCCGACCCTAAATACCAATATAGCCCTTTTATTTAAGATTCGTTCTATTGTGTGTGACCCTCTAGGATTATACTAAGTTGGCAATGGGTTCAAACATGATCCCATAAGATATGATTAGGTTCTAGCAAACCGTCATACCTACCCAAATAGTATAACTAGATACAAGTTCGCATTCCTTTAGAATATGTCATAATCCCTTTGTCCACGATGTCATTGAACACAAGTCATGGTCAAACAGTCAACTTGTTTTGTTCAATACTTTCTCGATTCCGAATATGTTGATAATCCAAATGACATTGATCCAATCAATTCATTTGAGTCCGGCCGAATATTTCATCAACATCATTCCTTCGAGGGGCCCAAGCTTGACATCTCTCCGTGGAGGAACAAATCCATTTAGCTTATTATTCTTCCCAACGGGAATCCGATTATGCCAATCATACCCTTTATAACTACCGTGTTAAGGTAGCGTTTGAATATGTGAAACACAATGTTCATCAAGTGGAAAACTATAATAACTTCATGTCTAAGGATTCAAATGACATAACTAATATGAGATATATGTTCGACATAGACCATGACATAAATCTCATACAGCGGGTCATGTCCAGTATCTTGTTCCAAACAAGTACCCATAAATCTAACATGATCATCTCATGATCATTTAGCCTTTATACTAGTGCTTAACAAGTACTAGGGACGGAGATTATTATAAGTAAACATGAACAACAATAATAATCAAAACATCTCTTTATTAATATGAAATAAATGATAACAATTACAACGTTTATTAAACGTGCCTAGGGCACCACTACCAACACCTCTGTCTTTTTAGTCTGTTCACTTTTGGTCAACGGGAGTAAACTTTGACTAAACATTTAATTTCAATCTAAAAATATTAATGAAATTTTATAAATTATTATTGATAAATTAAATGATTATTTATCAATTACAATTTTGTAGAATTTTATTAGAATGACTAGATTGATATTAAATGTTTGGTCAAAGTTTACTCCCGTTGACCAAAAGTGAACAGACTAAAAAGGCGGAGGGAGTATTTCTTGCAAACATGTTGTTAGGATTCATTGTTAGTGCACCCACCTTAATTTGATTGATCCATTCCACGTGTCTTTTTATGGACTTTAGGACCGCATGTAATGAAGTTCTACTTCAATTTTTAGATAAGTCCATTTCTAGATTTTTTTGTTTTCAAGGCTGAGTATTGTTCGGTTGTATCATTAGCGGTTTAGTGCTTCAAGCCATCATTTTAAGAATGCCAGCATGGAGCTCTTCAATTCTCATCAAACCGCAGTTTGCATGTTTGATGAAACCGCACATCAAGACCATTCTTCAAACCGCCCTATGCTTGGTGAAACCGCAGAGCAGTTATTGAAGAATTAAAGAGATGTCATTTATTCCTTAGACAAACATTCCCTTATTGACAGTATAAGGATGTTGTTATGTCATGTCAAAATAACTCTAAGTTAACTTGGAGTTTCTGCAAGGAATGTCGGTTTGTCCATCAGTTTAAATTGTTTACCGTTAGTCCTTTCTGCAACAAAGGACAATTGTCAGGTAGTGGTGCAACAACTACCTAGGACTACAAGACAAAACCAAGGACGAAAATGACAGCTCAACCAATGGGATTTCGACAGCACTGTACCCTTCAGATTTGATTCAAATCTTTACCCAACGGTCACAAGGGTGCTCTGCCTATAAATAGCCTTCATTATTCAACAATGAAGGTTGCTGAGCTTCAAGAGATTCATTCCCAAGTATTCAAGTTTGCTTTGAAGAGTTAAACCCAGATATTCATATCTTCAACCATCTCCATTGCAAACCCAGTTCTTCATCAAAGCTTCAAGCCTAACAACCATTCATACTTAGCCTTTACACAGAAAGAATTCTATTTGCTCCACCATCATTTAGATACTTAGAGCATTTGATTTCTTTTCACACACACACCCGATTTATATGATCATATAGATTATATACTTCGAAAACACCGGTTGTTATTATAGCTTAGGTTAGACTCATTGTTTAGAGTTTAGATTTATCTTGTAAAACCTCCTCTAAATTTATACAAGTCTTATAGCTATTAGAAAATCCTAGACTAACCATCTAGGTAGAGGACGTAGTTCATTAAGAACGAACCTCTTCAATTTGTGTGTTTGATCTTTATTTTCTGTCTTGATATTTATCTTTCTTGTTTGTGGTCTTGAACTTGTTTCCATATACGAAATGACTTGAAAGATGAATTGTGTTTTCCTTTAAACTTTAAGTTTAACTATTCTGTTGCATCATAGTGTTTTCTCAACCCGAGTCAAACTTCCAAACTCTTTAACTAACCTATTTGGCCAAACCGCAAACTCCGCTGTGCATTTTATCAGTTCGGTTCTTGTGCCTTGAACCGCAGTTGCCAAACTGATAAGTACTCGGTTGATTTTAAGGGTATTTCGAAAAAGTTTCGGACCGCTATTCACCCCCCCCCTCTAGCGGTTCTATACCCTTGTTGCCCTCTGGGACCAACAAGTGGTATCAGAGCGTATCCACCAAACTTGTTTTACAAGCTTAACCGCTTGGGTGCTGATCCAATGGCAAACACAAACACCCATATGATGCAAACATCCAATTCGAATCACTTACCGATTCTGGATGAAGATAGTTTTATTTTTTGGAAAGATAGGATGATGAAACACATGATTTCATGTGATCGTAGACTGTGGACCGCGGTTACTGATGGACCATATGTCCCTATGAAAGCTAATCCACGTGCAGGAACCGCAGGAGAAGAAGCTGAAGTTAAGAAATTAGAAAGTGAATGGACTGATGCAGACCGCATCAATGTGGATTTTGATGGAAGAGCTATGTCCATGCTAGTGTCAGCTATTGACCTGAGGACTCATTCTAAGGTGCTTCACTGCAAAACCGCAAAGGCTACCTGGGATGCTATAGTTGATTTTCTGGAAGGAGATTCAGATACCAAGAAGAACCGCCTCTATCAACAGAGAAGACTCTTGACTATTTTGTTAAAGATCCTAAGGAATCTCTTAGACAATGCTATGAGAGGTTTATTGATATTGTTAACGTTTGTTTTTCTCTTGGACATGTCTATTCTAATACAGATTTGAACATGAGATTCATGCAAGCACTTGGTAGCAAATGGCTGATCAAAACTACTAACATTGAAGACAACAAGGACTTGGAAGCTCTTGATCTTCGACACTTGTATGCCATGCTGAAGGTTTTTGAATTTAAGCTTGAAGAGGTCCATGAAACCGAAAGCAGATTTAAGACCCTCTCTCTAGCTGCATTCAACAATACCTCATCTCCTGTCTACAATCCAGACCATCATCAAACCGCTCCTCACCTCCACTTGCAAACCGCTCCTCCTGACCAAAATGTTCCTAGATATAATCCTCAAACCGCACCTTCTGAATATTACCAGCAGTCTCAACAATCCTATCCTCAATCACATCAACCATATCCTCAATCTTATCAATCTTATCAGCAGTCTCATCAATCCTACACTCCTCCTCAAAGTTCTTATGCTCAGAGTGTAGGATCACAATCCTCAAGTTCTACTCAAGTTGATTTTGATGAAATGGATGATGAAGAATTTGCTTTGTATGTGAAGAGATACACCAAGTTCAGGAAAAATAATAGATCTCAATTTCCATCCAAAGGCCCAGCAAAGTTTGTCCCTCCAACCAGATTCAACAAAACTGCAGATCCCAAGACAAGGGAAGACTTGGTTTGTTATAACTGCAGACAACCAGGTCACTTTGCGTCAAGTTGTCCTAAACCGCGCTATGAAGCCGCGCCAGCAAAGAAACCATTCAACAAGAAGTTCGTGAAAAGAAGAGGAATGGTAGCTGACCAAGGAGATCAACCGCTGACATGGATGGGTTCAGACTCAGATGAAAGTGATGATGAAGAAACTGCTAATCTCTGTCTCATGGGATTTGAAGAAAGAATTGAAATTGACGAAAGCCTTCCACTGCCAAAACAACAAATGAAGTCAGTTTCACCTAAGACTCCTGAGGCTAGATCAAGCAGAGCTCCTACAACACCAAACTACACTCCCGAGGTTCAAGCAGACCAAAGTCATGATGATCAGGTACTAGAACGTGCAAACATTATATGTCAACAACACACTGTACTTAAAAAGGCATATAAACTAATGGCTGCGGAACTTGAAGAATCCCAACGTGTATGTAAATCCCACAAGGAGGAAATTGAAAATCTCAAGCTCCAAATTGCTGGGGTATCTACTATTGTGGATGAAAACCGCTATCTGAAGGACAGAACCGAGGTACTTCTCACCCAAATCCATGATCTTACCGTACAAAGGGATGACCTCCAAAAAGTGACCGATGTATGGACCAAGTCTGGTGTCACTGTGGAACAAATCCTAAATTCACAAATTCCTACTTCGGATAAAAGTGGATTGGGGTTTAAAACCGATGATGGGTGTAAGTGTCCTTGTCTCTGTGCCGAAGGTGGTGTGAAACCTACTGAACAAACCAAAGAAATTCCTAAGGTTAATCATGCTGGTAAAAAGGGCTCAAAACAAGAAATTAAAAGGCAAAATTATTTCTTTGAGTACCCTAAAAACCAGACTGGGAGAGATTCAAAGTGGAAAGAGAAATCCATAGCGGCTGAGGCAACCAAGGAAGTATTGAGTGATGAAACCGCTCCTAGTCGGTTTAAGGAAATTCCTATCATTTTCCCTAAAGCCGCACCTAAGAGGAAGGTTGAGCTCAAGAAGGTAATCTTTGTTAAAGCCAAAACCGCTGACCCAGTAAAACATGAGAAACCGAAGGTCAGTAAAGGGTTTGTAAAACCGCAACCAAAACCTGGATTTATTCATTGTGCTATTTGTGCTGATTTTGGTCATAGTGCTGGTCATTGTCTTTTAAGATTCACACCCAATGCCAAGGGACGTAAAAATCCTAAGGTCAAACAAGTGTGGGTCCCAAAAAGCTGCTAACCCTAGGACCCAAGGAATAAGGGGGACCAAAACCTTTCATGTTTATTTTTCAGATTTCATGTTTTATGGCTGGAACCGCGAAGAAGAAGAAGGATCTCTGGTATTTGGATAGTGGATGCTCACGACACATGACTGGAGATTCCGAACTACTCTGCAGTTTCATCCAAATGAAAGGTCCCCCAGTAGTGTTTGGTAACAACAAGAAAGGAGAAACAGTAGGATATGGAGCAATCAAACGAGGAAAGTTGACTATTGAAAATGTGTCATTAGTAGAAGGACTCAAGCACAACCTTCTCTCCATATCTCAGTTTTGTGACAAAGGAATGAACTGCATCTTCACATCAACTAACTGTTATATCAAAGAAGCTTCCTCTGAAGTCACTCTACTGACTGGCAACAGAACAGGTGATGTTTATATGATAGATTTGAGTAATATTGTTTCTATTGCTGACCTCTGTTTTGTAGCCAAAAACATAAGTGAAAGCAGCTGGTTATGGCATAAGCGGCTCAGCCACTTGAACTTCAAGTATCTAGCAAAACTGCACAGGGATGGTCTAGTAAAAGGACTACCCAAAGTGGCTGACCATCATGATGAAAAGTGCAAAGCATGCCAGCTTGGAAAGCAGCCCAAACAGTCATTTCCTAGTAAAACCGCACCTTCAACGAACCGCTGTTTGCAATTGCTGCACATGGATTTATTTGGACCTGTCCCAACCGCCAGTATTGGAGGAAACCGCTATACACTTGTGGTGGTTGATGATTATTCAAGATATACATGGGTGGAAATGATGGCCTCTAAAGATGATACTTATGGCATCGTAACCGCTCTCTTTAGACAGCTCCAAACTCAAAAATTGGATGACATTGTTGCCGTGCGTTCAGATAATGGAACCGAATTTACAAACAATGGTGTTGCTCAATATTGTGATGATCATGGAATTGATCATAACTCTCTGCCGCTGGGGTTCTACAACAGAATGGAGTTGTAGAAAGAAAGAACAGGACTTTGATTGAAGCCGGGAAGACAATGATTGCAGAAGCAAAGCTTCCCAAATACTTCTGGGCCGAAGCCATCAATACCGCATGTTTCACCCAGAACCGCTCCCTAATCATCAAAGTTCACAATAAGACTCCTTATGAATTGTGGAGAGGCAGATCACCCAACATTGCCTTCTTCAAGATATTTGGATGCAAGTGCTACATCTTGTACAATGGCAAAGAGTATCGAGGTAAATTTGATGCTAAGGCCGATGAAGGTATTTTTGTTGGTTATTCAAAACACTCCAAAGCTTTTCGTTGTTTCAATAAGACATCTTTAAAAATTGTAGAGTCAGTCCATGTTACATTTGATGAACATAATCTTCTTGAGCCACATATGGCTCCAAATGTTGCTGATGATTTCAGTGGTTTTGAGACAGGTACATCTTACCTTAATCGTGCAACCACAAATGACCAACCTACTCAAACCGCTCCATCAGGTTCTCCAGCCGCTCCAAATCAAACCGAAGGTGTTGCTGTAGAACCGCATTCTTCTGATCCCATTCAAACCGTTGATCCAGTTCCCAACATCACCTTCAATGAAGATTTCAATGAATATCAAGAAGAGCCTCCTCTGGAAAATCTTCAAGAAATAGTGGTTCATGATGACCTCCCTCCAGAAATCAATGAGCATAGAGACCATCCAACAACTAATGTTATAGGTCCTATCAGTTCTGGTGTTCAAACAAGAGGAAGCTCAACACATAGAGATAACCACAGTTTGTTCTCAACCGCACTGATATCTCAGATGGAACCGAAGAAGGTAGATGAAGCTCTAAGTGATCCAAGTTGGGTAGCTGCAATGCAAGAAGAGCTTAATCAGTTTGAAAGATGCAGAGTTTGGACTCTAGTTCCAAGGCCCAGAGATCACACTGTAATTGGAACAAAATGGGTATACAGAAATAAGATGGATGAAAATGGTACCATTACAAGAAACAAAGCAAGGTTGGTTGCTCAAGGTTATAGGCAAGAAGAAGGGATTGATTATGATGAAACCTTTGCACCTGTAGCCAGACTTGAAGCCATTAGATTGTTCCTGGCCTATGCCTCCTTCAAAAAATTCAAGTTATATCAAATGGATGTGAAGAGTGCATTTCTGAATGGTGAACTACAAGAAGAAGTTTATGTAGCTCAACCGCCAGGATTTGAAGACAACAAATATCCCAATCATGTCTTCAAGCTCAAGAAGGCCTTGTATGGACTCAAATAAGCTCCAAGAGCATGGTATGACACTCTATCTAAATTTCTTATTGAACAAGGCTTCTCTAGAGGTAAAATTGATACAACCCTATTTATTGCTAAACACAAAGGTCATTCATTATTAGTTCAAATATATGTTGATGATATTATTTTCGGTTCTACTAATGAGACTATGTGTGTTAAGTTTGAGAAGCTTATGAAAGGTAAATTTGAGATGAGTATGATGGGAGAGTTGACATTCTTTCTTGGACTCCAAATCAAGCAATGTCATGATGGAATTTTTATCAACCAAGCCAAATATACCAAAGATTTGATCAAGAAATTGGGCTTGAAACCGCTAAGCCAGTTGATACCCCAATGCAAAAGGCCTGCAGTTTGGATCAAGATGAACGAGGTAAGAAAGTTGATCAGACTCTCTACCGAGGTATGATTGGTTCTTTACTTTACTTAACTGCTAGTAGGCCAGATATCATGTTCAGTGTTTGTGTTTGTGCTAGATTTCAAGCTGACCCTAGAGAATCTCATCTTATTGCTGTTAAAAGAATTATTAGATATTTATGTGGATCTGTTAACCTTGGACTTTGGTACTCCAAAGAATCTTCATTTGATCTATTAGGTTATTCAGATGCTGACTTTGCAGCATGTAAGATAAGCAGAAAGAGCACAAGTGGTACTTGTCAGTTCCTTGGAACCCGGCTTGTATCATGGTCCAGCAAGAAACAAGCATCGGTTTCAGTCTCAACCGCTGAAGCTGAATACATTGCGGCTGGAAGCTGTTGCTCTCAAATTCTCTGGATGAAACAGCAGTTGGAAGACTATGAAGTATTTGAGAAAAACTGCCCTATCTACTGTGATAGTACTGCAGCTATATCAATCTCCAACAATCCAGTACAACACTCAAAAACCAAGCACATTGACATAAGATATCATTTCCTCAAAGATCATGTTGAAAAGAAGAACATTTTCCTAGCAAAGGTGGGAACGACGATCAAATTGCAGATATTCTCACCAAACCGCTCGAAAATTCTAGGTTCTTTCATCTACGAGGAGAAATGGGTATGCTGGAACTTACTTAATATAATTCATGCCTATTTATTCTTGTTCTAATAATATTTGTCAAGTATTTTGGCTCTATTAAGAAAATGCAAATAGTTTGCGGTTCAATAGACAAAACCGCAACAAGATGGTTCGGCTAAAGATTCCACTCAAACCGAAGAGTCAAGTAGAACAATTTCAGTTTTATCCAAACCGAATTGTCAAACAAGGTTTCGGTTTTCTCTACTGAAACCGAATATAGATCTGAAGATATCGGTTTCACCAAAACCGATAATAGGAAAAGGTAAGTCGGTTTACGCAAAACTGCTCAGGTATGAAATTGCATTTTAGTCCCTACTTTTGTCACTTCATTCATTAAGGACCTTTTTGCAATTATCTCTGCCGCATTAATTGAAACGACAGGTACACTGACGGTTGAGTTTCCTTAGCAGTCATGACCGCTCCACTACCCGGGTGGTTAATTGAGTATAAAAGACAAACCATTTTCAATTTATCTTTTTACCTTCTTACTCTTTTTAGCAAAACCCCTCTCTCTCCTCTGTACGCATTCACCTTCTCTCTCTCTGTTCTCACTAAATTTTCTTACTTAAACAAAATTTTCTATGGCACCAAAGAAATCAATTGATCTTGCTTCTTCTTCTACATCATCCAAACCATCGAAGCCTGATATGGTATGAAATTCTGAACCCTAACTCAGTATATATCTCACTTATCCGCCATTGTTGAAGCTTAAAAGCTTTTTCATCTCCTTTGATCATTTTATGCTTTTTCTTCAATTTCTTGGTTGGTTTGTGTTCGCATTTACTTATATACACTGATTGATTACTTTGTTTTAGATTTGTGTTCAATTTTGAGCAAAATCAATTTTGGGGTTATTTGGTGTTCTTGCGAAATTTTGCAGATTCTGGGTTCATGTGTTTTTATTTGTCTTAGTTTTTTAGAACTTTGTTAGAATCTACTCTCTGTGATCATTTTGATATAATTTTTCCATATTTTGGTTAAGATTTTGTTTTGCATATTCATACTCTGTTCTTCGTGTTCTTCATGCATTCAAACTCTTTTTCAAATTTTCCCTCTTTGATCCATTTTGCCTTCACTATTCCTTCATTCTTTGTTTTTACATTTTTACCCTTACTCTCCTTGAACCGCCTGTTTTCATTGTTAGGATTCTTGTTATAGTTTGTAGTACTTTAATCAAACCGCGGTTTGCTTAAGATTCAAACTATCATTCTTTAAATTATTTCTAACTAAGAATGTCTTTCAGGATCCCTCAAACTTTGTTTCCCGTTCTAGGATTCTTGAGAATGAACTTAAACAAGATGCAGTTGGAAGGAAGCTCCTCAAACTGTTGAATGATGCTAAACGCTACCTCTGTTTCTTATGGATGAACCGCAGTTTGTTACTATTATCTGCGCCGAATTCTTTGAGAATGGGATCTCCACGAAGGCTGAATTACTAGATGTAAGAGGAGAACCGATAAGGGATCTGGAATCCGGTGAAATTAAATTTGAAGATGCTATCAAGTCCACCGTCTGTGGCAAAGAAGTGATCCTAACCGCTTCCAAGATTGCAGTTCTAGCTTGTCTTTGAGAACTCTGGAGTTATGGGGATAAAACCGGACTTCTAAGCAATACTACAATGGAGCTGATTGGAGTTAACTCTTTCTCCACCAAGAATTCCTCCAAAAAGGACTTTGGAGAGGTGATGGCTCATCTTTGTGAACTGGTAGATTCTGGAGTTATGTGCAAGAATGGAAACCACAACAACTTTACAAGTGAACAGTATGCTTACTGTGTGGCCATTCTTAAAGGGAAAAACTGCACTGGCCCAAGGTTGTGATGAAGGAGATTATAAATGCTCTAAACCGCCTCCATGCTGCTAAAGCCGCTGGAAAATCCAAGGTCAGAACTCATTGCAGGTTGCTGACAAAGTTCTTGCATCAAGATACTGCCATTTTCAAGTTCTCTACTGAACACAGGACTATTGGTTGGATCCTAGTGAAAAATCTATCTTTGGACTGTCATGACTTGATACCTTCAGAACAACCTTTGGATGGCGGTTTGTCTAAACTGTTTGGATGAGGACCCTCTTCCTGAAGCCGAACGTGGCCCATTTCCTGAAGCTCGGCTCAACAAATCAGGGAAACCGTATGCTGGTGCCATTGCTGATCAGGCCCATGCTACGCTGCTAAGAATGAAGGTCAAACTGCCACTCTAAACCGACTGGGGTTAAGTCATTTAGCTCAAACCGCGGTAAAGGCTGAGGGGGAGCCTGCGGTTGAGGGGGAGCCTGCAGCTCGTCTATACCTGCGGCTCGTCCCAAGGAAACCGCCGCTCAAGGAAAGAAAGGGAACTGCTCAAATCCCTTCGGTTATTACAAAAGCAAACCTATCCAAAACCGCCTTCCAAACCCTTATCCAAACCGTCATCTAAACCTTCATCTTCTTCAACCTCTTTTCTCCCAATCAGACTATCTCCTACTCTTTCAAAACCGCCTTCTAAACCCTCTATTCCCAAACCTCAAGTTAAACCCCTCTCTCCAGTACATCAAAATGTGGAGAAATCCTTAAATTTTGCTAA